>JAJONR010003295.1:0-43746 GCA_029582245.1 Solanum etuberosum | reverse complement strand
ATTCGGTGGTATCGATTTTGTATTCATTCTTGTTGCTTTCAAGAATTTATCTTGTTAGTCTAGTTGTCAAGCCTAGGATAATGAATGAATGATGTTGGACACAAATTTTTAGAGGGAACCCAAATATTCATACCTTTTGTGACTACCCTATCAGGGTGTGCAAACATCTTGGAACTATTTAAGCCCAAACTATTTGTTTTCTACCTTGGTTAAACTTTTTGAGCCAAATATGTCCATAACTTCTCACCCATAAAACCTTTTTGAAGTATTGATTTTCTTGAATAGCCAACATAGACAAATAGCCTAAGTTGAGGGGTGTGAAATTGAAGGAAGAAAGAAATCCATGTGAAAAAGAAGAACGAAGAGTGAGACTTAACCTTGATGTGTTTGTGGCAAAAAGAAGGAACCTATTCTTATAAATAAAATAAAGTGAGAAAAAGCTTGAAAATGAAATTAAAAAGAAAGCCTTGATGAAATAAAAATGTTTACTAATAAGCTAAGTAAAAAATTGAGTTTGAGGTCTCCAAGTGAAAAGAACGAAAAGAACATGAGAAGAAGTTAAAATGAGTACAAAAATGCTTTGAAAATTTGATGTTACTGAGCCAAAATGACAATACCTCTACCCTCAGCCCCATTAAAAGGCTGAAGATACCTTTGAGATCTTACATAAACTAGGTTGTGTGATAATTGAAAAATATGGGCAAACCTATGGGATGAAGCTTGCGTGTATTTCTCTTTTGGAGAGTGAGAGTTGTATTGATTTCTAACTTCTTTTTGGTGCACAATGTGTGATCATGGAATCATTTTTTAGGGCACTTGAATACTTCTGTTGAAACATGGTTTTCATCAAAAAGGAGGAATAGTGAGCTGGAGCTTGAATTGATACTGGCTAGTCAATACTTGACGTTTTTTGAGCTTGATTGAGTATAGCATATTTTATTTAGTAGTCTTCTTATAGAACTTGCATGGAACACCTTGGATTTGAAAGGAAGGAAATTTTTGAAGGTTTTTATAGGACTTGTGCCAGTACCGATGGAACCACTGACATTCCATAGGTTGACTTACATGTCGTAGGTTGAACCGTAGATGTCCAGTTCAACAACTCTAAAAATGTTAAGTCCCAGTACATTTTTACGGTTCACCAGAACAGTCCATCACTCAATGTACCAGTCGTATGTAGGTCTCTAGGTCAGTCTCAAACATATTAGGATAAAAAAAAGGGACAGACGGTTAGTGTGCACTGCTCGTTTGTGGACTTACGGACCGTATGTGGGTCGCGTCCTTTGAAGGTCCTGATTCAAACATTTGAACCCCAGCTACCGTCGACCAGGACGATTTGCAGCAGCACCTACTGACTTTAGGTCTGATACATTGGTGAGGGATCAAAAGTTATTTTAAAGGCCATTTTGGTCTTTTTCTTAATTATTTTAACCCTATAATACGTCATTTTTATTTCTACCCAAAGCCCTATATAATGAGTTTTAACCTCCAAATTACCCAATTCAATTCATTATCCAAAAATCCCAAAAGCTGATCAAGTTCATTCTCTCAAATATCTCTCTCTCTAAGGAAGAAGAAGAAGTCTAGGGTTTCAAGATCAAGTGTCCAAATAAACAATTAATTGGAAGCTTTTTGCATCAAGGTATGATAGTAAAAACCTATTGAGTCCTTTCCTCCATAGGGTTCCTAAAATCTCCATTTTTACAAGGTAGAATCTCCAATTAAAGTTAGGGTTTGACTCAATCTCATGGGTTCTTTTCAATTATTCTCTAATTGATTGTTTTATATCTTTTTATGCATGAATTTGGATAATTCCATATTTTAAAGTTGAACACATACATAATCCAAGATTTACAAACTATGATCATATGAGGCAGCTTTTAAACAATGAAAGATGAATTTAAGAAGATTTGTATGTTCTTTCTGAAATTGATGAAAATGATTTAAGGATGCTTTGAAAGTGAAGTATCAGTGTTATTGTTTTTGTTGTGATAGAATTTCTCACATACTACTCATAACATGATTGTGAAATCATTTTCTCACATAAAGATTCATAAGGTTGAAAGCTTTTCTCACCTAAGATGAATCAAGGTTAAAGAGTTATTCTAATGAAAAGACAAGTGATGATTACCCTGTCTTATAATGATAAGATAAGTTAAGATTAATAACCATTCCATGAGATTTATGGTTAGCAACGAGAGTATATTGAGATTGAAGCTCTCCCGTAATGGAGGTTGAGTTTCTAGTAGAAATCTCTTTGTCTACCCAAAATGATAGGTACTTCCGCATCAATCTCACAATCCAAAATCACAAAATCAGCCAGAAAGATAAACCGATCAACATTGACACTCCTAGACAACTATCTAACTCTTAAGGCCCATGCTTTGTCATTTGGCCCCTATTAGAGGAAAAGAAAGAAAGCAAAAAGTAGCTACATGAACATGTATGTATTTCTAGATGAGAGGAACAAACTCACTACTCCACTCCTAGTCAGCAAAAAAAATTGAAATAAAAATTGTAACAAAACCTAACTTACAAAAAGACAACATAGATTTGGAACCTAAACTATAAAAGAAAGTATTATACATTAGATATAGCTAACGTATTAATTTAATATGCTATATAAGTTCCATCGATCATAATGATCGTTGAGTCTGATCTGTTATTGGATCTTATAGTTTTTATCTATCTTTTTTTCATGTTATTTTGGTCATTCTTTTTGGGAACTTACATAAATTTCACTAGTTTATGAGCTAATTACTTAAATACATTCTAATTTACAATATTACATATCTTAACAAATTTTGATGCCTCCAGATACATCCAAATACATGTATCTCGAATACATGGGGTCAAATTTAGGTGTAATTTGTTGTAGATTGATTGTATCCAAGTGAAGGATTCACATATAACTGGGATACATAGCAAATCTCGGTCGTCACTCTTCCATATATTTGATATAAGTGGGGGATTCAGGATTTTACGACTATGGGTGCTCACTATTTTTAATTTAAACTTGTATCAACCAAAGATCATAATTGCAAGCTAATTTTCCTTAAAATAAAATAAAATAGGAGCACTAGTTTTTTCAATTCAATGCAATATTCTTTGGATTGAGCCAAAAATGACTTAGACCCTTCATTCATCTATTGGGTTAAAAATACCGTCAGTTCACCCTTTTAGTTCTTTTTTACCCTTACCTTTTGTTTTAATAATAATGATTATTATTATTATTATTTATTATATGGCATCTTCCTATTGGATACAATTAAATTTCAACCCATTAGATTTTCATCTACCCACTCTGGCCCATATCCATAACCCAATGACCCAAACACAATTAAAAATAAAAAATTATTCGATTTCCCAGTATTAGTTATCCTGGGGTTAGCTATCCTGAGATAACTTATTCCACCATGTATATGTGAAAACTTATCTCATCAATATGATATAAATGGTGGGATAAGTTATCCCAAACATGGCAACCAAACAAGATACAAAAACTTTATTCCATCACTATTTTCTTATCCTTCACACCAAACGACCCCTAAAGCTATTTGGGAACCAAGTTAAGAATCAAGAAACTTAATATAATGTATATGTTTCTTTCTTAAAAATCACATATCAGTAATCTGTGTCTCTGTTTTTAAAAGATGTTGTTATAGTGTTCTTGAAGGTCAGAACATTATACCCAAAAACAGTTGTTAGCTAACATTTTCTTAGTTAATTGATTAATCATGTGGGCAGTCATTGATATCAAGTGTAGTATAGTATTATTTTTCATGCAATTTTTTTCGTTACACAATTCTCATACGTGGAAGAAGCTATTGGGATGAAGGGGAAAGAGAGATTGATCTATTTTTTTTTAATGGGTCTTTTAATTGAGTTTGGGCATGACCATGCATATGGGTAATCAAATGGGTTGGGATTTAATTCTGTCCAATAGAAATATGCTACATAATAAATAATAATAATTAAAAAGAATATTTTTTACCCTTTTCCGAAAAAAGAATGTTAGAAAAATAAAGTGTAAGAGTAAAACAAAAAGTGCTTTGCGAAGGATTAATCTCACCCACCATCCTAAAACTTGACTTAAAAGAACCTTAGTTTCAGTCTCTAAACCAAAGCACCCATTAAGCTTTTTGTTCCATGGGTGTTCACCGTTATTTATATACTTAGTAAATTTAGTAATTTTCTACTTAAATTTATATAGTCCGAGTCGAAGTCAATGGGTGTTCGAGCACTCGTAACATACTATGTGGGTCCGCGCATGTGACTGGTATTCCAGATATATACGAATCACTCCAGCTTCATACAGATACATGTATCTAGTGTATATTTAGTGTGATTCGCATGTATCTGAGATACATACGAATCTCACTCGCCTCCCTCCTCAATCTCGCCCGCCTCTCTCCCTATTTTTGTGTATCTGGTAGCAAAAATACATATATCTAAGTGTAAGAGACGTATGAAACTCTTAATTAGTGATAAAATATGTGATATTTTATTTTTAAAAGTATAGATAATAATACTTCATTTGTCCCTAATTACTTGTCCACTTTTAAATTGACACACATATTAAGAAAAGAATGATTGACATAGTGAGTTTACCATTTTACCCCTATTAGTTATGAAGTGGGTGAATTAAAAATTTAAGATTTTCATATAGTATATCTAATGGGTAATGCTAAATGGCCAGAAATTTAAAAAGTCTATAATATCCTTTTAATTTTAAAATAAACTGATTTTTTTTTTCATTTTTTAATTAAAAGGTATTAAAGTTAAAAGGATAAAAATATTCAAAAAGATAAAAAAAAACATATTTATTTTACCATTCTAACCAAAATTTCTGGCGAAAAGGATTTTTCCATATCTAATTATTTAGTGTTTTTTTTCTATCCATCATGTAAGTTGAACACCACTCGTAGACAACAATCTAACTTTTAATGCCCATGCTTTGCCATTTGGGCCACATGAATATGCAACTTCTAGACTAGATGAGAGGAACAAACTCACGAGAGTCATAACAACTTAACACCTAATAGGAGTTTTATTAAAGGTTAGAAATCATTAATTTGCATTCCAAAACATGAAGCATGGTAGTTAAAGATCACATTTTATTTGCTCTTTTTTCCTCACTTTCTTTTCTACTTTTAAACTTATTGGGCCTAATCAACAAAAGTGAAATCTACCAGAAAGTTCTCTTTTCGCATTAGATTAAGCTTTTTCCTTCTTCTTGTATTATGCTTCCCTCTCCAAAACTTTAGGATTATTTATTTCAAAGCATTTTAATATATATATATATATATAAAACTCCTCTAAATTATCATGTTTTTTTTCAGTTTAATACTTTAAATTATGGAATGTTGTTGTTAAATGTTACCTTTTGAACTGTAACATTTTTTATTTAAAGCCTAACCTCTCTAAAATGCAAGTGACTTGGAGAATGGCTTCACTCTCTTTGTAGTATGTGGAGCTAGAAAATAAACAAAAAATAAAAAATCAAAACATATGTGTCATTTTACATTATTTTCTTATTTCTGTTTTTTCTTGTTCATTTGTTATACTTCAAATATCCAAATCTTTTCTAATAACAACTAATTGAAATTCATAACCTTAAAATTATAGGAACATAAAAATAAAATAATCAAAAAGATAAAGTTAGTTAAAAAGTCATGAGCAAATTTTATCATAACAGTAAATTCAATTAAAAAAGGATTACTCTAAAATAATAGTAATAACAAGAAATTAACAAAACAAGTACATTAAAGCAAAATTTTGTTTCTTATTTGTTCTTTCTTCTTAGCTTAACTAAATTTATTTCTTTCTTTTTCTTCTTCTTGAAAATCCAATAATATTTTTTATATATATAAATTCAATTGTAAACCCGTATTTCTAAAATAATAACAGTAAACCTAATTGCAAACTAGAACAAAATCTACTCAATAATAACAAACCTAATTGAAAAGTTTGAATAACAAACCTAATTGAAAAGTTTGAATATTAAAACATTCTTAAAATAAATGTTGTGTTCAATTTTGAGTTGGGACTCTACAAGGTGTGTTCAATTTCAATTAGAATTCTTGGAGACTACTCAACCCTAAAATCTGGTTCATGCCTATATAAAATGTACTATATTTCCTTGAAAAGGCATCTTGAATATCTCAAATATTCCACAAACTCATCTTAATTCGAGAAATACGCCACTAACGACCCTCAAATTATGTAAATCAAGTCCGAATCATCCTAAGTCGAGAAATACGCCACAAACGACCCTCGAATTATGAATAAATATCTTATGAGAGAAGAATCAATGGATCAACCGAATTGTACCCGCATCTTGATGAAAAAAATTACGTTTCTTTGTATTTTCTTGTGATTGTAATTGATGAATTCGTTTCTTCGTATTTTCTTGTGATTGTAATTTATTTTCTGTCTCTTTAAAATTTGTTGCAAACAAATTGGCACGCCCAATGGGACCAAATCTGTCTTTCATCTCTTCTCTCTTAAAATTAAATCTGAAAATCTGAAGCTTCAAAGGTGGAAGAATGAGTACTTCAAGCCTCGTCTTTAAGTTTCATCAAGTCTACACTCCGACAAGCCTTGAAGCAGGGGGCGTTTGTAGACATTGAAATTTGAGTTAGGACTCTTCAATTTCAATTAGAATTCTTGAGGCTACTCAACCCTAAACTCTAGTTCATGCATATATAAAGGGTACTATATTCCCTTGAAAAGGCATCTCGAATATCTCAAATATTCCACAAACTCATAGAATATTCATAAAGAGATCAGATCCAAATCATCTTAATTCGAGAAATACGCCACTAACAGCCCTCAAATTATATTGATTAAGTCCAAATCATCCTAAGTCGAGAAATACGCCACAAACGTCCCTCGAATTATGGATAAATATCTTATGAGAGAATCAAGGGATCAACAGAATTGTACCCGTAATCTTGATGAATAAAATTACGTTTCTTCATATTTTTTTGTCATTATAATTTATTTTGTCACTTTAAAATTTGTTACAAACAACATTCAATGGATTGTGTCTTTTTTTAATTGAGTCTACCAAAAGAAAAAAATCATTTTAAAACAAATGTAAAATGCCTGGCAAAAGCTTCTTTTTCTGACCTGTTTTTTCGCTATCAGAAAAAAAAAAAAAAAAAAAAAAAGGTAAGGTCACTCTTATGTTACTTGGCACTGTAAGAGGTTTTGAATAAGAAATGTTATAGTTTAATTGTTAAATTGATAAAACTTGGATAATTTAAGGGATTTTTGAGGTATTAATTTTGATAAAAAGGAAAAAAAAAGCTCAACTTTTAGACATTGATGTGTAAAAGAATTGTTACATCAGGGTCGTTTGGTACAAAGATTAATAACACTGGGATTAGTAATGCAGGAATTAGTAGTACAAGGATTAGTAGTGCATAGATTAGTAATACATGGTTTATTTTTATCAAGTGTTTGGTTCATTATTTCCCACCTCATCTTGTGTTTGGATTAAAACTCTATAAAAAGCTTATTTTCAATTATATCCTTGAATTATTATGTAATTGGGTCAAGATAGATAATTATCAGACAATATTATTTTTTTATGGCCTTCTAACTAGCTATGAGAAAAACAATTTTGTTGTCATGTTTGCTACTTTTCCACTTGATTATTTGAGGATAAATGATTATCATTTTAATAAATTGATCACTCACAAAATGTCATTTTTAATTTAAAAAAGATAAACCATCTACTTTAAAATCGAAAAGACGGTCAACAATGGTAAAATTGAATAAACCATCTACATTTACACATCAAAATTGTAAGTTGTAGTTTTAATATGTATGTAATTTTTAAAATTGTTCAAAATACAAATAATTAGAAAACCACAATATATATATATATTAAGATCACAAACGTCATATACAAATAAACAACTCACATTTCAAATTTGTATTGACTTGTATTGGATTTATTTAGTAACAAACAACTCTCTCTAAATAATTTGTAAAGTAATTTATTTAAATAAATTTACTAGTACAAATATAAATCAAGAAAATAAACAAAATAATTAAAATGATTTGAGGAATATTTTTGCCTTTACATAGACTTATCCCATAGTATTATATCCTATGTATTACTAATACCTCCAAATGAAAAGTATTAGTAATATATCCTATAATACCATGTAGGAGGTATAACTAATCCATGGATTAGTTAAACATAGGCTCAAATTCCTACCAAACATAGTACTAAATAATACCTTACATAATACATGGACTATTTCTTCTAATGCGACCTACCAACAAATGGCCAATAAGCTTTTCCCTCGTAAAAATTACTTTAACTTTGATTTTTAATTCAAAAATCACTTAGAAATGTTATTTATAAAGTCACTCAATTTATTTAATTATTATTAAAAATTGAATTGTTAATATTAGATTTATATTTAAAATAAAAAAATCTATTTAAATTATTTTAATGACTCAACCACTTTTCTTCTTTGAAATTAGCTTCTTCTTTGCCTATAATTTAGGAGAAAAGGGTAATTTATTTATTAGCATCTTTTTATTTTGTTCTATTCTTACAAGTCACAAGCCACAAGCCACAATTCAAGCAATGAATTTCATAAATTTGTGAGAAAATTTAATTGGTGACAAGTCCCTAAAAACTAGCATTCCAAGTTCAAGCCTATTTTAGAAAACTAATTAACGGTACTTTAAGATAATTTATGCACAAAATTACCTTTAATTTGGTGACCTAATTGTGCGACTTGCACTCTCAATTAATATAATGTGTCTTGCATAAGAAAAAGAATGACTTTTAAAACATGTGATAACAAGTTATAAATGTTTGAGTAACTATATAAATTAATACTATATTTTTAGTGGGTCGAGTCATTAAAATAGTATTAATACATATCTTTTTATATTTTTAAAATTTTGGTTTTGGGTTAAAATCAAAGTTGAGTGACTTTCTGAGAGAGAAAAATCATAATTGAATGACTGTTGGTTAAAAATCAAAGTAGAGTGATATTCTGAGAGAAAAAATTATAGTTAAGTTATTATCTGAGATATTGATACTCTATTTGTTAAAAAAATTGAATCTTGTGATAGGAAAAGAAAAGATTATTTGTGATACATGAATTTATCTATTTCATATATTAGAAAATTAATGCTAAAGTGCATGTATTTATTTATTTTTGTTTAGTAACTATGGAATAGGAAAATGCTTAAAATTAAATCAATTATGATACATGTATATGTATGTTAGAAGAATTATTATGAATACCTACACGCACTATATTGATTTTATGTAAGTTAAGTTGATAAAATATATTCTCCACTTGTCTTCAAGAAATCATTTGAATTATTTGACTGTCCACTCCTCCCCGATTTTCCAATACTGTTCCAGATAACTCATATTTCAGCTTGTTCAGGAGCGGAGCCAATCTACCCATCGATATTCCTTCGTCAGAAAATTATATTGCGTATCTAGATAAAATTATATTTTTACTTGTAAATATTATATATTGACACCTTCTTTTTTTTTTTGTTGAATTTACTTTTTTATATTTTGACATTTTTTAGTGAAAATTTTGGCTCCGTGTCACTCAACTTGTTGATTCCTATTATTAGTTAGGCAATACAAAGGTTTATTAACCTGGAGACACAAAAATGAATTATTAACAATGTCTGGTCCTTTGATAGATTAGTTTAACAACTAATATGTCTTGTTTGGATGGAAAATAGTAGAAAATAAATAAGAAATCATGATTTCCTTTTGGATTTGAGTGTTCAATCATTTATTTTTATATTGAGGTTAGTTCTTCGCAGTTTCCCCAATTTAATAATTTTAACCTAAATAATTGAGTTGACCATTTTCGACCAGGCAAATCCCATTACGTCAGCTATTAATTTAGGGGTCATTTGCAAACGAGTTAGAAACAAATTATTCAGGTATTAAATTCTATAAATATTAATAACATATTTGGTAACAATTTTTTTGCTTTGAATAAAATTAAAATAATATTTATTTATAATTTAGAAGACCATATGATATTAGTATTTGTAGAAATTACAAGAATATATATATATTATTTTATATAGAATAGATGATAGAATAATTAATACATAAATAATCAAACTATATATAAAATAATATATAGATTCACACATATTTAATCTTTCGTATTACTAATATTACATAATTATAACTAGTTACCAAACAATTATTGTATCAAGAACACATGATTGTAATGTGCTTAGACTAATTCAAACTTCACTATTTATGTGGTGATGTTTTTTCTAGGTAAATGTTTATTGGTGAAAGTTATGGCCAATGCTTTTAGAAAAAAAGGCACGTTGAACAAAACATGTGGAAATGTTGGCCTATTATATTGGGACCCAAATTATCCTATCATTTCGAATTACGATTGCATTATTTTCATATGATATAATTATGAAAGAATTGAAAATTACTTTATTTTATTAGATAAATTCTATATTCATAACACTAAAGCAGAAAAATTAAATTCTGTGCTTTTTTTTTTGTATCTATAACAATTAAATATTATTATAAATATATAATAATCAATCACTATAACACCAGAAAAAAATTCAAAACTGGTGATATAGAAAAGTGTAACTATATTATACATCACATGAAATTAACTTTTGGGTGTAATTATTAACTATAGTTGCTCATGTTGTCAATCAAAGGTGACCTTATAATATAATTGTATGATATTGGTAATGCCACGCAGTTTAGTTTAATAAAATATTACTATCATAATAAGTTTGATTATAGGTGATGCCACGTGATTCCGTTTATTAATTTGTTGACTAATACAACCCAAATATATAAGATAGCCAGATAGGAATGTTTTTTGTCTTACCTATATTAAAATTATATCCCTCTCCCTCTTCCATTATGGCTCCTTCTTTTTTCTTTTCTTTTTTAATTTGTTTTATGTTTTGTTAATTTCATATAATTGCTCAATTAATACTCCCTCTGTTCCTAATTACTTGTCAACTTTTAAATTGACACACCTATTAAGAAAACAATAATTGACATAGTAAGTTACCATTTTACCCTTATTAAATATGAAGTAGATGAATTAAAAACTTAAGATTTTCGAGAAATTTTACCTTTTTTAAAGTAATTAATTGAGGATATAACAGGTAAAAAAAAATT
Source organism: Solanum etuberosum (assembly GCA_029582245.1). NCBI lineage: Eukaryota > Viridiplantae > Streptophyta > Magnoliopsida > Solanales > Solanaceae > Solanum > Solanum etuberosum. The sequence goes on along the minus strand of JAJONR010003295.1, from coordinate 32,558 downwards.
ATCCTTTCTTGATTTGTCAAAATGGACAAGTAATTAGGGACAACTAAAAAAGAAAAAGTGGACAAGTAATTAGGGACAGAGGAAGTGGTTATTATAAAGGGTGTTCACAGTTTGGATAAAAATCAATCCAAATCAAACTGATTAAATAAATTAATTATATTTGGATTTAGATTTTTTAAAATCGATAATATTTGGCTTGGTTTTGATTTTGTTCAAAGAAATAACCGAATCGAACCGACAAATTATATACATATATTTTATTACTATCCATAAAAAATATATTATTTTTATCAATAATTTTAAATATTTTACATATAATTTCATCAAAATTTATTTATGAAATCAAAATCGCCCAAGACAAGAACATTTATCTTATTGGTTTCATTTGTATGAATGTCTATGACAATTCTTGGTGGGACTAAAAATGTCACTGTCTCTTCCGTCTAGGCCAAAATGATGAATTTTGAAGCTTTAATTATTCACAGTAAATTCAATGATTAAAAGTTATGTAATGTCAGACGGTTTAACTATTTTTCTTTTTGAACGAATTGTTGTCTTTTTCTCCTCTTTTGAATGAATCGTTTTTTAAATTTTTTGTGCATAATTAATAACCGAATAACTAAATTACTGAATTTCTCAATAACCGAATAATCATTTATAACTAGTTATAACAAGTGATTGAGTTCCCATCGGAGAAATCAATTGATTGTCAATTTGATTAATTACTGAATTTAAAGATTCTTCCCTTTCTTGGAAACTCGGAAAAAGTTCGAAATCCTCAATGTACCATAGATTATCCCTTAATTTAATCTCTTGTAAAATACTCATTTTGAATTTATGAGAATGACTGCTAGTGTTTGGATTTACGTGTTGAGTGGCATGTTCCAATTTGGATGATACAATATGAGGTGTCAACACGTAGATCTATAAAACAAACAATGAAAATATTAATTTTTTATTACATAATTAACTATAAAAATAAAAACAAAGGGAAGCTAATTAAGTTGAAGAGTTAATTTTGTACCGTTTTCATAAACAAAATTTTGAGCAAAAGTTTCATATATGTTTGAAAGCAAATTCTTGCTATGTTTTGATAAATAAAAATCTCCTTCCACATTTCATAAATATGAATCTAATTTCATATATAAAAGTGATTTTCCAATTAAGAATGATGAATAGGCTAGTTAGAACAAAATTGCTGAAAAGTAAAAAGTTAGCACATATTAGTCAAAAGAAATTTAAAAAATAAATCAAGGCACGTATGTAGAATTTGAATCTTCAAAATCACCTCAATATACTGAACTAAATCAGTTGCATACATTGCAATGATGCACAATAACAGAGTGTGTAATTTGAATATATATATGAAAAGTAAAAAATATTTTTCTTCATGGATAATTATTTTCTATTACAATAACGATTGAAAAAATATGATTAGTTACATTATTACCAAATATAAAAATAAAATAAAATATTGAAGTCAAAAGGCATACAATATTATGCTATTATTGAAGATTGTAAATAATTACTAGAAGACAATACACAATTATTGTATACATAACACTTTTAATTTGGAGGAGGCAAATAATGTTCAGATAACATTTCGGTAAATGAGGACCACAAATATAAACAATATTTACTACTTACTAGTATGGTATTGACGGAGTCAAAATTTTCATTATCAAAATATAAAGAAGTAAACACATAAACTAGTCAAAGGGAGTTTCATATATATTATATACTACATAAAAATATATTTTAATTACGTTTAAATAGTATAACTTTTCATCAAAGGGGATTTAGATGAACCCCGTGACCAAAGAGTGGCTCCGCCCCTAAATATGGGAAGATGCATTATTTAATATTTTTTATTGTACCAAAAAGGACATGAAAAGTTGTAAGAGGAAAAACAATATTTGACTTTAACGATGATTATCATAAATATTTTAATATTATATTTTATACATAAAAAATATTTCTTATGAAATATTACTATTATACAATATTTTGAGTTTGACTGTTAATTTCTTATAGAGGAGTAATTTTAAAAAGAGTATAGTTCTATAATGAATATCATTATTGTTACAAAGAAGTAAAATATATTATGAAAAACAGTTCTGAAGGTTGAAAGTTGAAGAGTTCTGTACGAATGACCATTCTAGAGAGGTTTTGGAGGTTGACGAGTTTTATAACAAATTACCGTTATAAAGGTTGAAGAGTGTTATAACAAATGACCGTTATAGAGGTTGAAGAGTGTTATAACAAATAACCGTTATAGAGAGGTTATAAAGGTTGAATAGTTTTATAAAGAATGTTTGTCATAGAAAAGTTTGTATGAATGATTGTTATAGAGGTTGAATAGTTTTATAATGAATGATTGTTATAGAGAGGATTATATGAATGACTGTTAAAGAGGTTAAAGAGTTTTATAACAAATAATTATTATAGAGAGGTTTGTACAAATGACTGTTATAGAGGTTGAAGAGTTTTATAACGAATGACCGTTATAGATCAGGTTGAAGAGTTTTATAACAATGACTATTATAGAGAAGTATGTACGAATGACCGTTATAGAGGTTGAAGAGTTTTATGACAAATGATTGTTATAGAGCGGTTTGTACGAATGACCATTATAGAGGTTGAAGAGTTTTATAACGAATGATCATTATAGAGAGGTTGTACGAGTGATCGTTACATAGGTTAAAGAATTTTATAACGAATGACAATTATCGAGAGGTTGATTGTTCCTATATAACTCTAACCTGCAGTCAAATAAATTATTTTTAACATGTGACAACAAATGATCGGTTATCAATATCACTAAGTAATTAATCTTTTCATTTGTGATATTTTTTACTTTTATTATGTCCCAAAAAGGAATGATATTTTTTCTCTATTTAAAATTTCTCATTATGCCTTTATTAAAATTATTTATGACCAAAACATATAACTTGTCTTAGTACACAAGTTTCAATTTTTTTCCTTTTTAAACTTCATTCTAATTAAACACCATCCTATAAAATAACTATTATAACTAATTGGGTTTTATAAATATTTTCTTAAAGATATAGAGGATTTAAACTTTTTAAATTTCTATCTTTATATAGTTAGGAACTTGTCTATTTTGTTGTATCCAACAAAGCATTTGATGTAGCCAAATCAGCCTGTAAATCCCTTCCAAGCAGGATTTTATCCAAATCTCATTATATAAAAAGTTACACTATTTATATTTAAATAATATTGAACCCTTCAAAAAAAAATTGTGTATTTACTTTTTTTCAATTTAACCTATAATAAAAATTATGACTGTCAATATAATCTCAAGGAGAAAATGTGTAAAATAGTCCTTAATATATGATTCATAAAGTTTTTAAAAACTTCCTTCTAGACAAACTTGAAAGGTAGTTCATCCACAATTACCATGCGGCATAAAACTCTCCTAGATTGTTCTTCCAGGAAACAACAACCACATCACTCGTATTCCCTCCCTGAACAGATTGAAAGCCTAGTTGAGTTTGACTTTTATCAATACTTTTAGGCATTTTTGTACATGTTAACATATGAGTAAGCATTGCCTTCGTACCATTTTTAACTGAATCAACAAAATAATCTTGACCGCAATGCTTACACTTTGATTTCTTATTCCCTTCAATTCATCAACAAATGATCCAAAATGATTCCATGCTCGAGACCTTTTCTTTCTTTCTTTCTTTTGTAACCTTTGGCTGAATAGATTGTGTTTGACGCATAACATTTGAATTAATACTTTCATCATCCAGGACCACCACCTCATTAGTTGAAATATTTTCATCCATATGTATGACTCTGTAAAATATGATTTAGACAATAATCAGGCAGCAATCATGAAATAATTTTAAGGTAAACTAAAGAGATTTCTTAATGGAAGTCTTCAACATTGCTGAAAAGGAAAAAGAATTTCTTAAGAAAAATAATCATATACTTACCAGATTTAACCTAAATTAGGGTGTTTGATTCTGATCGGGTACATTATATAAGAGCGAAATCAACTTGTTTGAGGAATTGAGTATGGAGAAGAGGAGAAATAAGAAAAGCATAGAGATTACGAAAGAGGAAAAATTATACAAGGATAGATATTAGAGAAGAAGAGAAATTAGAAAAGGGTAGAAAATCCTCACCGTATCGTCGTTGTTGCGAACCCTCTTTGGAAACTTGTTGGTTGTTGCCGCCGCCGTTGGCTCGTTGCTGACCCTAATTTTACTCTCTAGGTTTAGAGTAAAAAGTAAAAACTAACGCGATAAATAGGATACTGAAAATCTGATATAGACATATGGTTATAGTATCTAGTTATGTATTAAATTATTAATATTTAATATTTAGAAAGGATAAAGTAGATTTATCCAAAAAGAAAGTGTTAGATTTTATGGAATTCTTTTTTTTGGTGCTAACAAAAAAGATAACAAATGGTGAATTTTGGTCATTTTTCTCTAATCCCAAGTGTACCTCAAATTATACAAGTCCTTTTCTTACTCAATTCAGTTGGCCCAGTCATTTTTCTGTGTTCATCACCTATATATAAAGCAGTAGACTAGTAGCTTCCCCCATTCCTCTATCTTCCATTATGGCCACCCAGTACCACTCAAGTTTTGACCCGGAAAACTCCGCCTCCCATTACACATTCCTCCCGGATCAACCCGATTCCGGCCACCGGAAATCCCTTAAAATCATCTCCGGCATTTTCCTCTCCTCTTTCCTTTTGCTTTCTTTAGTCTTCTTTCCGATCCTCAACAACCAGTCACCGGACTTGCAAAGTAGGTCCCGTTCGACGGCGCCGCCGTCAAGAGGTGTTTCTCAGGGAGTCTCCGATAAGACTTTTCGAGATGTCGCCGGTGCTAGTCACGTTTCTTATGCGTGGTCCAATGCTATGCTTAGCTGGCAAAGAACTGCTTACCATTTTCAACCTCAAAAAAATTGGATGAACGGTAATTAACTTTCTTATTTTGACTTTTCTGTAGTTTCCTTTTTATTTGATCTTAAAATTTAATACCAGTTTTTTTCTTAATGATTTTTATGGCTATTGATCTGTTGGGGGTATCTGATTGGATGCTATTCTGCAGATCCTAATGGTGAGTTCAAAGTTAATTATCATCACTATTTTCTGTTAGTATTTAATTAATTATATTCTTAAACCATGATTAAAACTTTAAAAGCAATAAAATTCTCTCATGAGGTAATTATGGTTTTCTTTGATTTAAGCCTATAAGTCCCAACCAATCCATGAATGAGCAAATCATTAATTCGGGTGCTTCTGTATATCTTCTCGGTTAATCCTTTTACCTTTTACTCAAAAAGAAAATATTACTTTCACATGATCAATTTGATATTTAATTCTTTTTTTTTTCTTTCAAATTTACCCTTATACATTCCTAAATTACAGATATTTTAGTCACGATTAATTCATGTTAAAATATCAGTAATTTTGGATTGGAGGGAATACTAATTAGGAAAATAATTAAGTTAAATCATTTTTATTTTCACTATACATTGCTTAGATTAAGGACAAAATAGGGGAGAAATCAATTATCTTATTTTTCCAAATGGATAAGTATTTTTGAAATAACAAATTTTAAGAAAACACGACAAGTCAAATAGAGTAGGATTGATGGAGTATATTCTAACCTTTCTAGATATTCATAAAAAATGGTTGAACAAATTTTAATAAACACTACAAGTTGATGAATTAGGCTTGTTGTTCCAATATAATTGGGATTAACATGAGATCGTGTGGCAGCAATGTTTTTTGGTTTTGGGTAATTTTCCAATAAATATTAAACACATGATTGGTCAGTTTTATACAAGTTTGGAAACCAATCACGTTATGTGGGTCATACTTTTTGTAGTAATGTAATAATTCCATTAGTTGGGCCCCCACCCAAATTATTTATCCATCTTTCCACTTGGTCATTTATCCATCTTCTTTTGGCCGCTTAGCAATTACTATTACCATTTCGAAGTCATAAAAAAATATAACATAAATTTCATGAGTTTATTTATTTAAATTTTAGGGGACTAGTAAAATTTGTTGTTGAAGAAAAAATATGATCTAGAAGTAAAAAATAAAAACTCGTGGCGAAATTTTCTTTTTGCCGCAAAAAGCATAGCAATTTTGGTACGGAACATACTGAGATTTCGTAGAGTAAATTGTCTTACCTAAAGCAAGTAAAATATATAATTACTTTGAAATTTGTACTAACGTGAATGAATTGGTTAACAGGTCCATTGTACCACAAGGGATGGTACCATATTTTTTATCAATACAATCCAGATTCAGCTATTTGGGGAAATATCACATGGGGCCATGCCGTATCCAAGGACTTGATCCACTGGCTCTACTTGCCGTTTGCCATGGTTCCTGATCAATGGTACGATATCAACGGTGTCTGGACTGGGTCCGCTACCATCCTACCCGATGGTCAGATCATGATGCTTTATACTGGTGACACTGATGATTATGTGCAAGTGCAAAATCTTGCGTACCCGGCCAACTTATCTGATCCTCTCCTTCTAGACTGGGTCAAGTACAAAGGCAACCCGGTTCTGGTTCCTCCACCCGGCATTGGTGTCAAGGACTTTAGAGACCCGACCACTGCCTGGACCGGACCCCAAAATGGGCAATGGCTGTTAACAATCGGGTCTAAGATTGGTAAAACGGGTATTGCACTTGTTTACGAAACTTCCAACTTCACAAGCTTTAAGCTATTGGATGAAGTGCTGCATGCGGTTCCGGGTACGGGTATGTGGGAGTGTGTGGACTTTTACCCGGTATCGACTGAAAAAACAAACGGGTTGGACACATCATATAACGGGCCGGGTGTAAAGCATGTGTTAAAAGCAAGTCTAGATGACAATAAACAAGATCACTATGCTATTGGGACGTATGACTTGGTAAAGAACAAATGGACACCCGATAACCCGGAATTGGATTGTGGAATCGGGTTGAGACTGGACTATGGGAAATATTATGCATCAAAGACATTTTATGACCCGAAGGAACAACGAAGAGTAATGTGGGGATGGATTGGGGAAACTGATAGTGAATCTGCTGACCTGCAGAAGGGATGGGCATCTGTACAGGCATGGACTTCGATTATTTTTGTTGTTTTTGTTTGCACCATACACAATAATCATGCGAAATTATATCTATCAGTAGGGAAATTTCTTATTTAGAGAAAGTTGTATAATCAATGCATTTGTAGGTGAAGTGAATTGGAATTTTTGTTGAAGTAAATTCTCAATTATATATGAAACGTCTCTAATGGTTTCGTAATACGAATAATAACAGAGTATTCCAAGGACAGTGCTTTACGACAAGAAGACAGGGACACATCTACTTCAGTGGCCAGTTGAAGAAATTGAAAGCTTAAGAGCGGGTGATCCTATAGTTAAGCAACTCAATCTTCAACCAGGCTCAATTGAGCTACTCCATGTTGACTCAGCTGCAGAGGTTTGTTGCGTGCCTTTGCTTAAAATTACAGACTTTTTACTTATACACGCTTAATCTGCAGTCTTAAAATTTGTTGGCTATTGTGCAGTTGGATATAGAAGCCTCATTTGAAGTGGACAAAGTCGCGCTCCAGGGAATAATTGAAGCAGATCATGTAGGTTTCAGTTGCTCTACTAGTGGAGGTGCAGCTAGCAGAGGCATTTTGGGACCATTTGGTGTCGTTGTAATTGCTGATCAAACATTATCTGAGCTAACGCCAGTTTACTTCTACATTTCTAAAGGAGCTGATGGTCGTGCAGAGACTCACTTCTGTGCTGATCAAACTAGGTTTGCTTATACTTTCTCTATCTGGCACAATTAATTTGTCGTAATAGTCCTTGGAAAATGGAGATGGATAAAAGTAACGCTTTGTGATCTGATATATGCAGATCCTCAGAGGCTCCGGGAGTTGCTAAACAAGTTTATGGTAGTTCAGTACCTGTGTTGGACGGTGAAAAACATTCGATGAGATTATTGGTAAGTGATGATTTATTCCCTTATTTTACCTTTGTTTATATCAAGCTTATATTCAATTCTTGTGGTCTAGTTGGTTCACAATAATAAAAGTACTTGGCAGTTGCATTTGAGTAAAAGTTTTATAAACTGAATTTTAGGTGGACCACTCAATTGTGGAGAGCTTTGCTCAAGGAGGAAGAACAGTCATAACATCGCGAATTTACCCAACAAAGGCAGTGAATGGAGCAGCACGACTCTTCGTTTTCAACAATGCCACAGGGGCTAGTGTGACTGCCTCCGTCAAGATTTGGTCACTTGAGTCAGCTAATATTCGATCCTTCCCCTTGCAAGACTTGTAATTCTTCGAGCCATATCTTCTTCATTCTTTTTTTCATTTGGAAGGTTATTTCACCGACGTCCCATCAAGAAAGGGAAGAGAGACAACAAAGAGAGGGAGAATATGTAGTGTTATACTAATACTTATTCGCCATTTTAGTTATTTTTCTACTGGACTTCTGCTATTCGCCATACCTTAGGTTTAGTTGTTGTCTGGCAATGTCAGCGGGGTGGATCTATAGTGTAATGTATGGGTTCCTGGAAACCGAGTAGGTCTTGGATTTTATGTAAACTAAGAACATTCAACAAATACGTACAAATAATTTATTGATTTCTTATTGCTGGTGAGGGTTCGATTCCCTGGCAGTTACAAAACTGACACGGGCACCTAAATATTTGGGGCAACGAGATTGACATTTGAGCTTAAGCAGTTGCTTAGAGCACGTAATTTCGCCGGAACACCGTAAAATCATCAAATCTATGATCGTTTGGTATAGAACTAACTGGTTTGATAAACTTATTTGACGCTCTTCATTTTTCCTCCGATAATTCTTGCATGTGTATAAATAGTGTATAAGAACTGTATAAGATATATTATTAGTGTGTATACATTATACATTGATTCTATATATTTTTTATTTAGTTATTTTTACTAATCCCTAGTTACTTCCCTTTTGTGACTCGAGCCGACAACCTTAAGGTTGGAGGTGAGTGGTGTTTATCATCCGAGCAACACTGATTATACATTTCTTACATATTTTTTTTACACAAAATATACAACAATGATTCATCTTCTATACATACTCTAGGGATACATATTTTATACAACAATGATACAATTCTATATGCTAGGTCGAATTTAGGAGGGAGTGAGGGTGTTCACTTGAACCAACTTGGTAAATAAGGTATTTTTAAATGTATTATGTATCAATTGTACCCAATCAAAGAGAGGATGAATACAATTGATAAAAAATACAAACAATTATGCACTAAATAATAATTACAAAATAAAATGCAAAATAAATACAAAATACAATCCTCTCTCCTCCCTCTCGCGATCTCGCTCGCGTCTCTCCTCCCTCTCTCGATCTCGCTCACGTCTCTCCTCCCTCTCTCGATCTCACTAGCCTCTCTCCTCTTAATATGTATACATTCTGATACAAATTAGTTTGTATTTTGTATTTTTTTCTCCAAAATCCACGAAAAAAATACAAAAATATAAATGCGTAGCAAACCAAAATATTATTACGAATCATAATTAGTGAAATTGTAGTTATGAAATCCTTTTGAGGCTTAATGTTTGTTGTTTTTGAAATTTCCTCTTTTTGAAACACCTTAGTGCAAATCGTGAGTCCACCTTTATCTATACATATGAATATGATACATTCTTTATACATATACAATAATAGTGATACATTTTCTATTCAACAATGATATAATCTCTATACACATAAATTTAGAGTTGTAAAAAAAGGGTCAGCCCAGCCCCATCCGATCCAAGTCTCGCGGGTCAAGGAATTTTTTGGGCTAAGGCAGGTCGGCCCTTCATTTGAAAGGGCCTGAAAATGCTCAACCCAACCCAATCCTAGAAGGGTCGCGGACTGGACGGGTTAACCCTTCTTTTTTTTCCTCTTTGGTTTTTCTTTTCAAACTTAAAATTCTATTACATCAAGAAAATGAGACTATCTTCAAATCATATATGGCAAACACTTGTGTTGTTTCAATAACACTAGCGAAAAATCTAGTGTGATTAACATGTATCTTATCTACTAGATACGCGAGCTACATGTATCTGGTGTGATGCATCCCAGATACGCAAGCGAGATAAGAGAGTGACTAACGAGGGCATGGAATTTGTCTATGTATCCTAGTTACATGTGAATCCACTTGAATGGAGTGTATCTAGAACAAATTACATCAAATTTTGAGTCTATGTATCTCGAAATATATGTATCTGGATGCACTAAAATCTAGTAAGATTTGTAATGTTACAACATAGCCTGCATCTAAGTAATTAGCTCATACTCTGGTGAGAGATTTCTGTTAGTTACCAATAAATAAATAGTTTTGACACATGAACCGATCCTGGCCCGTCCCCGATCAAGACTCAAGGGCTAAGGGCTTATAAGCCCTAATTTTAAATGGGCTTGAAAATCTTATCACAACCCTACCCCAATAACGGGTTGGGTTGGACTGGCACCATGGGCTAAGCCCATATTGACGGCTCTACACATAATGGAACAATTGAAAAAAATTACGAAATGAAATTATTTTTAAAACAATAAAGATAATATTTTTTTAGAGAAAATTACATAATTACACAACTTAAGATATTATAATCTCTAAAAATTCCTACCATTTGAATTAATTACAAAAAAATCATTTTTCCTTCTCTCTCTTCTAGCATCCAGATACATCACTCAACCTCTATGAGATACATCACAACTTTATTTGTGTACAATGATCTGATACAAATGTTATTGTTGATACATAACCCAAATTATTTCAAATTCAAATCAGTATGAATCTGGTTTATAATTATGTAACTGATACATAACGTATATATCTGATACATAACATATGTATCGTTTGCTATGTATCGAGCGAAGGAGTAATGTATCCATAAATTCTGAAAAATCCAAAATTATTGTAATTTAAAAAAATTTCTAGATAAGATGTAATTAACACCTAAATTATTGAGGTTTCTGTACTTTGTACTATTTTTTAAGCTTCTTGAACTATCCGATGTCAATAGTTTTACCCAGATAGCCATTAATAGCAAAGTTCAGGCCCAGTTTATTGGGATGAATTTGGGCCTATCTTGTGGACCGTGACTCAAAAAATACCTAATCCTACACTAGATTGATTGATGATTTCTCATTTTTTGAAAAAAATAATATTTATAATTTTTATATTACATAAATATTTTTTCCCGCTAAATTCAAAGTAGTCAAACACTCAAATTTTTTAAAGTGATGATCAGAGCTCAAGTTACCTTTTCATTTATTCTATTATTATATTATATTAGAGACAAAAAAGGAAAAGCTCTCATATATTAAATAATAAAATATATAGAATTGACAGAACCATTTAGACCATTCTTCTCCTCGTTAAAATAGTACTAATATATATAATTGGGCTCGACTTTATATAAAATTCTGCTATATTATTTAATATTCTTCTTTCCTTTTCCTTTTTTGCATTACTTTTTTTTTTCCCCATTTAAATAAGAATACAGGTTTATGGGTATTATAAAACGGATCCTTATTGAATGTATAAATTGGCAGTACCTGTTTGCTTTACGTAATGTTTACATACTAATTTCATTGACTTTTTCTTTTCTATTTCAGTTTGTTATTACTCCTATATTTATTGCACTTGAGACGCCGAGTTTTCTTCTTTTCAATTTTCAGTAACCTCGTAGAATTGGACCATTTCAGATTCGTTTAATAGGATGTATAAGAATAGTAATATAATAAATTTAGTAAGGCAGAGAGATAGTTATGTTGACATTATATTTTTTTCTACTATTTAATTTTGTGTATTAAAATAACATGTATTGCATAATTTTTTGTATTTACAAAAATATCCTCCACATTCTTTAACTTTGTGCACTTTTAGGGGTAATTCTGTCTAAAACCATGCTTATGCAGGTATAAAAACTCTTATATTACTAATATCATGATTTGCTATACATTAATTATACATAAGATGATATTAAATAGATATTAATATATTATACCAAATAAAAACTTAATAATAGTAAAACTAATACTTGCATTATTTTCTCTAATACATTCGTACGAACAACCCCTTTTATGCCTTGAAATCATGATGTTACTATTTTGTTTTGTGCTCTACAACCAATCTTACCATAAAGAAAGCAGCACCGGAGGAAATGAGTGAACATAATCCCTTATAATTTCAATGTAAATTATAATTGAATATATTTTTAGATTTTTTGTGTGTTATAAAATATTTCTTATTGGAAGGACATAAAATTAAGAATAAATTTATAAAAGATTATTAAATTGATTGACATAGAACTACTTTCGCCTTATTAATAAGAAAAGCTTTTCTTGTCTTAATTAATTACCACTATACATCAGTTTTTCTCACAATTCAAGAGAAATTAAGTTCTCCGTCACAAAGGTGGAGGAGTAAATATGTCTTAATTCCTAACTAGAGTCTCGAGTTTGAGTCCTAAAAATAGAATTTTCTTTGATATGTAGGTAGTATTTTACCTCCCAAAATTTCTCATCACAATATAGTACTCCTTTATATATCTTTAAAAAAAGTGAGAGCTTTGGTTTTAAGCCTAAACTTAACCACATTTCCTATTTTGTACAATTACATTTCCTATAGTCCACTGATATGATTTCCTATTTTGTACAACTACCACTTTCTGTTTCACTGATGGAAGTACTTAATTATAAGGTCCTTTTTGCCCCAAGAGCTTTTTGCCTAAAAAAAATTGAGGGTCTTTCTGAATCTTAAAGTGCTTTAGAACTCGGCATTCATGTTGGGGCTAATGCATAAAATTTTTTAGCCTCACTAAAGCTTCATTTTGTTCTTATCATAGATTTAAATAATGAATAATTAAGAAGGTTTGTTTTTCAATTTTTGAATGTGAATAATTTAAATATATGTAAACATATTAAATAAGAGAAAAAAAATATAAACTTATTATTTTTTGATAAAAAATAATAATATTTATGTACGCTAGTGATGACAGAGATGATTTATAGTGATAGCGGTAATAGTTGGTAATTAGTGGCTCGTAAAAGTGGTAGTGATAATTGTGATGGAGGTGGTTGATGTTGTAGTGACTGTCATGATGGTGGCGACTAGTAGTGGTGGTGCAGTGATTGTGATTGTGAAGCTAGTTGATATTAGTAGTTGGTGGTGGCTAAAGAATGTTTGGTGGTTGACGATGTGTTGGCATGGTAGTTGGCGGCGATGCTAATTGTGATGATGGAGGTAATTGATAGTAGGGATTAACCGTTGTGACGATAAAGTTGATAGCGGTGGCTGAAGAATATATGGTGGTTGATAATGTGTTAATGGTAGAAATTGATTGCAGTAGTGATAGTGATTGACAGTGGTGATGATGATGGCAATGAATATAATTATAATGATAAGGTTGTACAAATAGTAGCAGTTAATGGTTGGCAACAATTGTGGTTGTTCGTAGTAGTTGTGATGACGGAGGCGGATGGTGGTTGACGATGGTAATAATGGTAATAGTTTTGATGGTAGATATGTAGTTAGTGGTAGTGACTGATGACTATAAACAATATACAGTGAGTCAGTGACAAATATTATCTATACAAGATATTGTATATTAATTTTTTGTTTAAGATCTTAATAATTAAGATTTATTTAAATCAATTAAGTACTTAAATCTTAATGAAAATAAATATTTTCAATAATTTAAGATTTAAACCATTCAAATTTTCATTAAGTGCAAATAAACAAAGCCTCAATATCCTTCCCACGACTGCTATATTGATATATCAAATATGGTGTGGTTTTATAAGTGTTGAAGAGGAGGGCCATAAGCATGTGGATGAACCTTATTTTGTTACTATTCCAACGATATTTCAATTCTCACTTATAATGATTGCTAATATATTTTATTGCTTGATTTATTTATAATCACATACGAGTAAGTATTTTTTGTATACCATGTGTCCTTTAGATGAATATACAGTCACACATCATTATATTGATAATATTTGTTTGAAATTTTTATGATTTGTTATAATAAAGTATTGTTATATATATATATATATATCATTTAACTATTATAAACAAATATACACAAGAAATTAGGTTAATAATTTTGAATATCAAAATTTATTAACCAATTTAATTAAAAAAGAATTGCAAATTTATGCACTCAATATTTATGTTTTGCTTTATTATTATTATGAGTGACAGAACTTTCTAGGATAGTTGAGCTGAATAGTGAAAAGTTCTAAAGGATACGTAAAACTTCAATATACTATTTGTGTTGATTGATGTTTACTTCTCGTTCTTTTGACGATGTTTAACGGTTGCAAACGTTAGTCAAACTCCAAATTCTAGTTTATCTTTAAAAAAATAAATTAGAATTGAAAGAATTAATTATCGAGAATTGAAGGTGTTAACCCTTGCTTAATAAGTTCACACAGAATATATGAGGAATTTACTTGGCTAATTTCTAAATTAAATATCATCAGCTATATTTATCACCTTAATATATTTAGAAAAATAGTTGAATGAAAGATCGTTCAACTATTGAATAATATTGAACGATGGGGGTAGAGATCATTGTACACTAGAACAACCTGTTAATATCTATATTGATGGTAGAGGCGTATTCAAAATTTTGAGATGATAGGTGTTATTACGAAAAGATGGATCTAAGATATAAATTTGATCAGTTTGACATTCAGTTTCTTATCACTGAAAATCATTAAAAAATTTAAATTATAGGTCTAATATTATTTTTTATCTATTCAAACCACTTAGAGAGGTGTTATCCAATTTTAGAAAGGAAAATAAAAGAAAATAGATAAATGTAATGACCCGGTCGGTCATTTTTGGAATTTTTTATGAATTTACCGTTTTGCCCCTCCCGATATCACTCCCGAGTCTTTTATGATTGAGTTTGAAAAGTTGGTTTCGAATTTTGAGCTAAAAATTGAGAATTTTGTAAGCTTTGAGTTTGAAAGTTTAAGTTGTTAAGAAAGTGGTTTCCGGTTCCTTTTGGAGTTTCGAGTGTCGGAATAGATTCTGACGATTCCATCAGTCCCGGAATGTGAAATTTGAAAGTCAGATTTGTCAGTTTCTGATTTGGAGTCTTTTTGAGGATTTGAGGTCCTAAGTTGTAAAATTGTGGAAATTTAGCCTTTGGGTTGACTTTGGTCAACATTCGGGGTTCGGATGCTCGAAACAAAATTCCGAGAGTTCCATTGAGTTTGGGGGATGATTTAGGCCTACTTGAGTTCTTGGTGAATTTTGAGAGGTCCCGAACTTGTTTTAGCCCTTTTGGGTGTTGAGTTAGTTTCTTGTGGTTTCCGCGGATGTCGGGTGAAAGAGATCTCAGATTCATGTTTTGACAACATAATTGAATTCGGAACGTCGAGTATACTTGATTTGCATATTTGATTTGTGTGTACAGCGTTTTGATCGAATTTCGAGGGTCCTTTCGATGTTTTGAGAGTTGACGGAGTTGCTGGTGTCCGCAGGCCTGGCATTTACGAAGGTCAGTCGCTTAAGCGACCTTCGCAGAAGTGAGAGCCTCTATATTAAGCGCGATTCGCAAAAGCGAAGTCATTTTTGCGAGAGGCGCAACGCCTTTTTCAGGGGTTCACTTTTGTGAACTCAGAGTTGCTTTTGCGACATTAGAGTGGGATTTTGACCTGCAATTTTTGGGGTTCAAGCCCCATTTTTTATTTTTGATCTTGGGAATCCTTGGTGGCAATTTTTGAAAAGATTTCTTGTGCTAAATCATTTAGATAAGCTTTCATGATCCTAAACCTTCATTTTCCTTTGGTTATTTATGAATTCTAACATAAAAAATTGGGATTTTGATTGGTAAATGACAAGGTTTTTCAAGAACTCAAGTTCTGAACTTAAATGGAGATTGTGAACTGATTTTGAGTCTTTTTTCGAAATGATTTTCCCCAATGAGTTCCTAAAGCTTTGAGTAATGTTTTCAAGTATTAAGTTTCAGATTCAAACCTTATTTTCGGAATTGGGTGTTGAGTTGATTGACCTATTTTTCAAAGTAAATGATGTGGGTATTGTTGTTTCTGGAAAATGATTGTGAATACTTGCTTGTATATAGATTGTGTGGCTTTGGAAGTGATTCAGAAGGGGAAGACTTAACTATTGGAGCGATTATTAATTGATGTAAGACAAGTGATCTCCTAAACCTTGTATTCTAGTAGAATTCGTGTATTCTCTTCGTTGTATTGCGTGTTGAGAGTAATGGGAATGAGACGAAGGACTAATTGTCCACCTGATAAATCTTAATGAATAAAACGGGGTTGAAATTGAAAAGGCTATGTGATAAACATGATGATGTGAATTGCCTTGTTGTGATCCTTATTGATTGATTGATGAAATGCTTGACAGCATGAATGCAGACTTGAATTGCATGAATTGTTGTCTCTTCCGTGTGGTGTGATATTGCTTGTGTGCATTGATTATTGAACACCGCGATGAGACATGTGATAGTTTGATGCCGATGTCATTTTCGACAAGTGTTTATGATGCCGAGGTCATTGTCGGCGAGTGATATAAAGCCAATGAAAAATGGTTATGGCTAGTGATATAAAGTCAGTGGGAAATGGTTCTGGCTAGTGATTTGATATAAAGCTGATGGAAAATGATTTCGTCTAGTGATTTGATATAAAGCCGATGGAAAATGGTTCTGGCTAGTGACTTGATATAAAGCCGATGAGAAATGTTCCGGCTAGTGATATTGTGTCGATGAAAAATGGTTCCAGCGAGAGATTGATTATTGTGACTTGATGCATTTAATGCTTATATGTGACTTGCTTGTAATTGTGATTGATGTACCTGTTGCGTGCGACTGATCTACTTGACATTGAGATTGACTTACTTGATTCGTTTGATTGTTGATTTGTGACTATTGAATTGCGAATATTGGGCCTTGCGAGTCGTATATTATAGAACTGTTATGTTGGACTGATTTTTGTGTAGGTTGTAGTTTGAGGATGTTTGGTTGGAGTGTAAGGGGTACTTGATTTCTAGCTAGATGCCTTGTTTATTAGGTTGTTTGGTGGGTACTGTGTTGTTGGTACTCACCCCTTTCTTCTACACTTGTATAGGTTTTGAGCCCGGACCCGTGTAATCTCTTTCTCATTCTTCTGATTTCGAGGCTTGTCAAGAATTTGGAGAGGTAGTTGTTTGTCTCTTCGCCGGACCCTCTTTTTCCTTTTCTTTTATGCTTTGTTCTATTTGAGAAACAAAGACTGAGACTTGTACTTATTTCTTAGTTCCGCACTTTATGAATTAGTGGCTTGTACACGTGACAACCAGATTTTGTGGGTTTTGATAGAAGGAATAAGTTTTCCCGCTTTATCTTGTTCTTGCTTTATATTTCCGCATTTCTTTCGTTTTCGTTGGGTTGAGACTGACTTATCTTGGTGGGAATAGATAAGTGTCATCATATTCATTTTTGGATCGTGACAATAAAATATTCAAATTTCTAACCTCACTTAGAGAGGTACAACCAATCATCATCACACAACATTATTTGATACTTTGAGTGTAGATTCACACATTTATATTTAAATATTTTTTAAAAAATATAACACTTCTATATATAATTTCAAAAGAAAAACATGAATTCACGTGAACACGGTAACCCTCTCCTAAATACACCCTGATTGATGGGAGTATCTGGTAGAGACTAACCACCAGGAGGGAAAATAGAAAAGAGTTTTGGTCTTTACCTCCATCGTTAAAAATAGTTAACCTTTACATTAAGACTTTATAAACAGGTTCTTGTAAATCTTTTAAGGAATAAGATTCGACAGAGAGTAGAGTAAATTATCCCCTTGAGTAAAAAAATAACTCGCTATATTTTTTGTGGGATTCAATCCTAATTTGTTTGGTTATTATAATTGTCCATGATCGTGTTGCACTAATTATAAGGTGTAATTTGAGCGGATCGATATATTTTACGTATTTTTAATTTAAGACTATAAAATTTAAAAGTTTTTTTTTTCCCCGTAAATTCCGTGTTAAATAAAAATAGGTCAAACAAATTAAAACGACGAAAATAATACTTAGCTAAAAGGCAATAAATAAATCAAATTTTAAAAAAGACTTATTTAGAGCCCGTTTGAATTGACTTAAAAAAAATACCTTTTAAGTCATAAATAAAAGGTCAAACTTAAATGACTTTTAAGTCAAAAAATAAAAAGTAGGGGGAGACCTACTTTTGGTTTTTGACTTATTTTAAGTCATTTAAAACTTATTTTAAGTCATTTTTTACCTTGTCATACAGTTCGTAACTTATTTTAAGTCATTTTAAACTTTTTTAAAGTTATTTTTTATATTTGTCAAATACTCCAGAAATCAAAAACTGACTTAAAAGTTTGTCAAAAAATCCAATCTAAACACCCTCTTACTCCCTCAGTCCTTCTATCCCATTTTATGTGGCACCCTTTTTTTTTAGTCTGTCCCAAAAAGAATGTCACCTTACTATAATTAGAAACAATTTAACTTTAAAATTTTCCTTTCACCCTTAATGAAATGAATCTCAACCACACAAATATCCAATGATTGTTTTAGATCACAATTTTTTTTTTTTTTTTAAATATCGTGTCAAGTTATAGAATGTCATATAAAATAAAATGGAGGGAGTACTACTTTTTAACAATGATAATAGTAATACTTTATTGAAGGTCAAAATATGTCTAAGAAATTAACTTTTTCCCACAAGTATTAAAATCATTTTCTCTATTTTGATAAATAATGTAATAAAAAAATTCCGATAACCAAACATTAGAAAATAATTTTCTATAAAGAAAAAATATATATTTCTAAAAATAGCTATTATCACATTGAAATAATGGTGATATAAATCAGAGTTCGAAATCTATTTGAGCTATAAAGAGATAAAAGTTACCAAAATAAGCCACCATTTTTGAAAGTAACTAAAAATGAGTTTGGTCACTTTATAAAACTACACTAAGCTTATTTTAGTTACTTTCTAGAATTATGACTTAGTTTGATCGCTTTTATCTTTTTATAACTCAAATAGATCCAGACTCTATAAATCATTTATTAGTCTTGGATCCAACTTTACCTACTTCAACAAACGTACCATTGACGGCAACAAAATGAGGTGTTCCATGACACTGACCTTATAAGTGGCCCAAGCACCCCAGAACAAGATTAATTAGATGAAACACACCATAAAAAGACATAAGTGGACCACTCAATTATTCTAATTACTACTTTATTATTATAATTATCTGTTTGTTTTGGGAGTCTCAATCAAGATAATAAAATCCGGCTAAAATCACGTTAAATGCTAACTATGATAGCCTAGCTCCTCATAATTTCTTGATTTAAGATTCAAATAATGATGCTTTAACCATAAACATATTTTTGAAAATCTTTATATCTATCAGTGCGATAATTAATTATGATTTAGTGGAGACCACAAATAAATTGAAAAAAAAGATTTTATTGAAGTGGAGACCACAAATAAATTGAAAACTAATTTAAGTCATCAATTCATTGATGTTACTCCTCTGAGTGTCGGAATCATGGTGAAGACCGAAGCGTGTTAATTAATTATGATTTAGTAAAAGATTTTATATTCATAATTCAAATACATGACAATTGACATGCCGCATGCGTGACGCGTGTATCGACTTAATATAAATATCTGATTATTTTTGCGTGTGTGAATTAAAAAAGAAATGCACCGTTTAAGCCAACAAATCGATCAAATTTCAACAAAACAGGTAAAATATTGACTATTGAGTATTTTCCATTTTCAATATACTAGAATTTGGTTTATTATTATTAGCTGGTAAATAGGTAGGCCCCCTCACTTTTATTTTAGGAAAAAACAATATATATGCCCAAATTAATAGATAACCAACCATATTAAGTTATTCTCTTCCTATGTCTTACTCATTCCTATCATATGCCCACCTATCACGCCATTTCAACTTCAAATTACTCATTAACTCTTTGGACTTTTTACAAGATCCTCTTTTTTTTTTTTTTGTTGTTGTTGTGAAGTTGACTGATTAATTAAAAATTGTATAAATAAACATAAAAATATGACATTAGGGACAGTGGATAAGTCGACAAGAAAACATGCATGAGTGGGTTTGGTTGTGTGGCGGTATATTAACGGCAATAGTTTAATTGTTGCTAAATATGATTTTTAGTATTAATTAACACTCTTTGTAAATATCCCTAAAGCCTATAGCGATATTGAATTCAATGACATTTAACTAATGCTGATAAATACTTTAATACTCTTTGTTAATATATAAATTCATTGCCGCTAAAAGTTATTTTTGTTATAATGTGTCCGTTACTAGTAAACTAATTAGCATGACTTCTTGTCACGTGTTAAAACATTGTAATGGAAAATGAGTTAAATAATCTAACTATATACTCACCGTAAGTATTTTGGGTCAATCATATTTATTTTTTGATAAATATGGATTCCTCTATTAGATGGAACTGAGGTAGATCATATAAATGCTTCTTCACATTATCTTTCATACATAATTGATGAACAAGATAAAAGAGGGCAATAGATAGATTGTAATATTGGGATAATTTGATGAAAATATTGTTCGTCGACACCAGGCCTTATAGGACTCTTCTGTCAAATATGCTTCCTATTGAAAATATTTAGCTAGTGTTTAATGTTTGGTCATAACTTTTGAATAAAATTACAAAAAATATGTTCAAATATTTATTTGACTATAAAATTTGATCAAATTTTAAAATCTTTTGAAAAGATTTTCTAGTTACAAAAACTTGCTCAAATAAGTTATGGAAATAAGTTTCACTGTCACTCACAAAAGTTTTAAGTATTTCTTTTCAAGTAAAATGCATATCCAAGTGTACAACTTCAAGTTCCAAAATTCATTACTTCAAAAACTCAAATTTTCAAGTTTTAAGTTTTAACTTCAAAATCTATGATCAAACGGAACAACTTCCGAAGCTGAGAAATACTCACTACCTTACATTCTAATGATTTTCTTTGACCACCCTTTGTCTTCTCTCATCTCTTTTCGACAACAACTTTAAAAACTTGTTATCTTCTAATCAGGGGCGGAGCTATATGGATACCAGGGATTCATCCAAAACCTCTTCATCAGAAAATTACTCAGTATATATATATATATATATATATATATGTTCTGATTAAGTGACATACATTTAGTATATTGGGTTCATTATGTCGCCAAATCTCTTTGGCTCCGCAGACGTGTCTTGATGGCAACCTCTTTTTTTTTCTTCATATTTTAGCTTGTTGCCTATTCTCTTCCCTAGCCTGAGTTTCATTGTTTCCCATACTCAATAGGGCTAAAAAATAATCCTAATATGATTTTTTAACTTCCTATGTATTATTCTTTGTATTGATGTAAAGTTTAACTTTATCTAGTTGTTTATATTTGATCCGATCTGTTTGTAACTGACCAAGCCGTTTATATGTGAATATTATTAACATGCTTACTTATTTTTTGAACCCTTCAATAATTTTTTTACCTCCATCACTATTTTTAATACATACGCCAACTGTACGTGATCACAAACAGTAGAGTGATTGTAAATCAATAGGGTTTATTGATCCTAAGAATAAAGATAGTCCACTTTTGTAATGATAATAGTGTAATTGATCCTAACTATTATCCAGAGGCGAACTCATAATTTAAAGACAACGATGACACTATTGAATGTGGATGCGTGTTAGTTGAAGTATCAACACTTTGTCGGAAAATATTGTCAAACAAGTATAAAATCAATGTATCATAAATATAAGTTAAACGAAAGTGTAACATAGTTCAATGTGTGGTAAAATATTGTCATACAAGTATAAAATCAAAGATATCAATAAATATAAATTAAACAAGTGTGTAACATAGTTCAATGTGTGGTTTGATGGTTTTGACCCTATATACTTCAAAGTTGCTAGTTCAAATCTAGCTTGAGTTTTTATCATATGACAACATAAACGTAGTGATCCAGAATTGAACCTGGACACCTTGCTAGCGAAGGAGAGGAAAGACAAGCATTAGATCAGTGCACCACATCAACTTTTGTCGTTTAAGGGTGTACACGTAAATATATTATTCCCATTTAATATATACATGTATATTATATACTTAAGTTTTTTCGTAGTTAACAAGTGTACGTTCACCCCATTTCTCAAACGTGGGTGTGCCTCTACTATTACCCTCCATCTCAAAGTAAGTGTCGTTTTTAGAAATTCAAGATAAAATTACTCTTGAATTGAAAAAGTATTTTTTTAATTAGTAGTGCTTATTTCTTAAAAAATATCTAATAAATAGAGATAATTAATAATAAACTATATTTTATATTTATTACTTTATCCGTTTATTTTTACTTGTCACTTATTCCTAAAATAGATTTCATTTTTATTTGTCACTTTTGGCATATTAAGAAAAAACAATTAATTTTTTACCATGTTTTACCCTCAACATTAATTACTTATTCTCCAAATTATTTTTCAAGATATAAACTAAACATCATTTAATAGAAATAGTTTGGTAAAATACTTATATCAATAATTATTTTTCTTAATGGGTGTGCCAAGTCAAACAATGACAAGTTGCCAAAAATAAATAAAGAAAATATTTTTTTTATTAATAAACGTGAAATAAATTAAAATATCACTTATTTGGGAGTAAATGTAAGCACGGGAGTCTAAACTATTACTATTTTGGAATATCCAATAATACTTGTCTACTTTATGAAATTATTGAATAATTTTATACTTAATTCCTAGTTTATCCTTATCATTAATTATAATTATTTTCCTATTATATTTTTTAAGATATTATATTTATTATATTTAAAGAGTGATATAATCGTTAATAGTGAATAAATATTATTGTACAGATGAAATATTTGTATAGTTGAACGGCGAGTTTGACCATTTCTTTTATAATCCAAATTTAGGAAACTTTTCTTCAAAAAAATAAAATAAAAAAGGAAACACAAGCAATAAAATCATGCAAAAATTTGATAAAGTGCAAGTGGAAGGGGAAATTGAAGTTCACAAGAAAAGGGCAAAACGAGCGTGTGTTTCGATTTTCGTGTGGGGTGGGTGGGACCACATTTGAGTGGGCCCTTTAAACGATTTGACTAAAAAGTATGAACGTAGGATTTTCTATTCATTGCTGATCCATTTGTTTCTACTTAACTTGTGTCACCGGCTATTGCCGGTTGCTTTTGTGATCATTGCCACGTAAGCATATCAATATTTAAGTGAATTCTTTTGTCCTACTCTTAATTAATTTGAATGATCACTCACTCCATCTTAAAATTTTCTATTGAATCTTTTATATGTTCATATCTTTCTAGCTTAACAAAAATAAATAAAAATGATCAACTCCATGTTTTCTAACTTTGGTGAAGGTAAATTGTGTTTGAGGTTATTTTTGGTACATAATAATTACAATTGCTATCTAAGTTGAAAATAAAATAAAATACTAAACACTTTTTATTCTTATATATTTTCCCCATAACTACACAAGGAAAAATATATCCAAAATTTGTAACGGTAGCAATAGAAATCCATCAAATAATCCTTGTGACTTGTGAATGCAAGCTAAATCATTGAAAATTATGTTTTATAATAAATATAATAAGTGATTTTATTTACTAATATTCTTTTTACATAAATTAGGTGGGAAGAAGAAAATAAAATTGAACTTTAGTCAAAGAAAGAACCACTTAATTCAGATTTGTAACTTTATAGGTCAAAATCTTCTTCACAAAGATATGTTTAACTATTCAATCGAGAGTTTAATATGTACATTATTAACATAATTATTTTAATACTATTATATCAACAATAAAAAGAGTGATCTATTACTATAGGTAAATGTGATCTCATAATGTAAGATTACCTATTATAATAAATAAATATAACTTGATTATATATAAAATAATAAATTTATCACAAAAAATAATACGTAAATTTTTTTAATGTAAAACCAGCTTGACCAGTTAATAAGTAACTATATGAACACACATTATACAACACATTTTTATAGCTCAAGCCTCAAAATAAGGGATATGCATTTATATAATTTAGAACGAACATACGAAACCATTTTTCGTTACTACTCATCCATCCTCCCTTGTTTCTTTTTTCTTGTTTGATCAAATTTTTAAAATTAACTTATTAAAACTTTTTAATAGTAATAATAAAAAAATTTGATGAAAAATAATTTATGTTTCACCAATAAATTTTTAAAAATAACAATTTAATATTTGATCAAGCTTTTAAAAAAATATTTCTAAATTTATTTACCTCAAAACTATTAAATAAAGAACTAGTACATTTTATAGTTTCCGAAAAAACTGTTTCTGTTGCTTCAAAAAATACTTACTTTTCTCCATAAGTAAATAAATTAACTTGACACTCTACTTTATTAAAAATAAAATAAAATAGCCGGAAATCTTGGCGAAAGAGGCTAAAATTTCTCATTTCAATAGTAACCCCATTTTTTAAAAGAAAAAGGAAAATGAAAAAACCCTACAAACATACCCCAACCAGAAAAACAAAAAGACAAGAGAGGTTTTAAAAAGACTGTTGCTTCTCTCTTCACACTATTATCACTCTCATGTAAAGGCTGTTTTCACACACAACAAATCTCTCGCTCTGTAAAAAAAACCTTAGTTTTTCATTGAGTCCTCAATGGCTTCTTCTTCCCTACTTGTGCATCGTGTCTGCTGCATTTCTCTGTTTTTCACACTCTGCTTCGCCGCTGACCCTTTTGCTAATTTTGAATTGGAGTACTCTTATATCACCGCTTCTCCTCTTGGCGTTCCCCAGCAGGTTAACCCTACTTTCATTTGAATCAACCAAACTCATTTTTAATTTTTTTTTTGGTAGGCAACAAAGGTTTTTCCGGAAGAATCATTTTCTCCGTCCCCAGAAGGTTCCCAATTTCAGCAAACGAATCGTTTTTTTTAAGCCTTGGACTGTTGGGTTTCAACGTATGGAGTTCTCTTTCTTTAGTAGATGAAAAAGATTAGTATCTATGATACATGTCGATTTCAATTTTTGTTGATACTTTTTAAGATTTTGTTCTTTATACAGTAGTATCATTTTCTGGGTAAAAGTTGGAAGGGACCACTATTTTGCCTAAAGTTATGATAATTCTGTTTTTGGTAAATTCTACAGTGTGGTGATTATTATTTTTGTTTTGAGATCAAAATGCTTGAGTTATTTTAATTTGTTTGATTTACTTTCTTAACCGGGATTCATCTTAAAATTGCTTTAAGGCTCTATACAATTTTCTTGCATAGTTTCTAAATTAGTTATGTGATTATGAATTGGATGTGGACTCCCATTCTGCCCCGGAATTTCAGTGTTGTTAATAGGCCATGATTTGATATGCAATTGCAGGTTGTAGCTGTGAATGGGAAATTTCCAGGTCCTATCCTTAATGTTACAACCAATTATAATGTTGTGGTCGATGTGAATAACAATTTGGATGAAGATCTTCTTGTCACTTGGTAAGTTTCAATTGTGTGATATTAAATGCTCTCCCCTTCAGTTTTTGATTTTTCTTTGAATTGTGGCAGGTCTGGAATTCAGATGCGACGCAATTCCTGGCAAGATGGTGTTCTTGGTACAAATTGCCCCATCCCTACAGGTGGATGGAACTTCACTTACCAGTTTCAAGTAAAGGATCAGATTGGTAGCTTTTTCTATGCTCCTTCCATCAACATGCAGAGGGCAGCTGGTGGTTTTGGTTCTTTTATTGTTACGAACCGTAATATTATCCCTATTCCTTTTAGTCCTCCTGATGGGGATATAGTGATAATTATTGGCGATTGGTACACCCGGAGCCATAAGGTTAGTGTCTCTTCCAGTTTTTGTTTACTCTTTCATGCAGTATTGTGTATGAATTTTCTAGTACCAACTCAGGTTTACTTTCAAATTGTAGACTTTGAGGAAGGACCTTGATGATGGGAAGGAATTGGGGATGCCAGATGGAGTACTTATTAATGGGAAAGGCCCATACAGATACAACACGACACTTGTACCTGATGGGATTGACCACGAAACCATAAATGTTGATCCAGGTCAAGCTCTTCAAAACTTGCTAACTAAGTCTCAACTTGATATACTTGATTGGTTGTCCTTCTCCCGAGTGGTTTGACAGAAAATTGTCTGCTTATTTATGATGTTCTTCAAATTTATTTGTCCTCTTGGAATTGCAAGCCTATGCATTCTTGAGTAAGATGCGAGATGGAGTACTCATCTGTCCGCTTGAACTTTTGTTGTCCTTTTGAGCCTGTATATCAACTTTCATGCTTTATCAAGCTTGTAGAAAATTGAAGAGCAGTTGATGGTTCATAAACATTGCAAAATAACACATTTGGAAAACCTGTTAGATTAAAAATTGACCTTGTTATTTTAAATTATCAGCTTATTTGAAAGCAAGTCATATGAATGTTTCTGCTGTTTGACATGAATCTTAACCCCCTCTCCATGTGATAATATATCGTGCTGCAGGCAAAACCTATCGGGTTCGGGTGCACAATGTTGGAGTCTCTACTTGTTTGAATTTTAGGATTCAAAATCATAATTTACTCTTGGTGGAGACGGAGGGATATTACACTTCACAGCAGAATTATACTAGTGTAGATATTCATGTTGGACAGTCATACACATTTTTGGTTACCATGGATCAGAATGCAAGTAGTGATTACTATATTGTGGCGAGTTCTAGGTTTGTAAATCAAACAATCTGGCAAAAAGTAACTGGTGTTGGTATTTTGCATTATTCCAACTCCAAAGGAAAGGCAGCTGGCCCCCTTCCAGACCCTCCAAATGATGTATATGACACATCTTATGCACTGAATCAGGCCATGTCCATCAGGTTCTTTTACTGGTTCCTTTTTATACCTATTCGTTTCACTATTTCATTCAATGGGTTGGACAAATGGCTTCCTTATAAATTTGGAAACTAGCTTGTTGAAACTAAAAAATGGATAACCATGACAAAGAAGGAATTATTTCATTATCGGAGAACCTAATTTGTGGGCTTTACTTAGTTGGGACACCATATATGTTTTCATTAAATTCCTTACGGTCACATGTCCTTTATTTGACAATACTCATTTAGGCATCACAAGCAATACAAATTGCTTTACTTCTTATGATGACTAATTTTGCTGTTTCATGCCATTGAATAATCTGATGCAATATCTGTAGGCAAAATGTTTCTGCAAGTGGAGCTAGGCCGAATCCCCAAGGATCTTTCCACTATGGTCAAATTAATGTCACAGATTTTTATTTGCTAAAGAGTGTGCCACCAGTGTCGATTGATGGAAAGCTTCGAGCTACCTTTAATGGGATTTCATTCAAAAATCCTTTTACTCCAATTAGGCTTGCTGATCTATTCTATGTGAAGGGTGACTACAAGCTTGATTTCCCAACCAAGCCAATGAACAGACCACCCAAGGTGGACACGTCCATTATCAATGCCACATACAAGGGATTTATAGAAATCGTATTGCAGAACAATGACACTGTAGTCCAGAGCTTTCACATGGATGGTTACTCATTTTTTGTTGTTGGGTATTGGCTTCTGCTTTAAAAAATGTCATTCTAGTAGCATGTAGCTTCCCACCAAGTGAATGTTAATGTAACTTTTTGCCTATTTGCTTCAGGATGGGCTTTGGAGAATGGACAGAGAACAACAGGGGATCTTATAATAGATGGGATGCAATTTCTCGGTCTACGACTCAGGTTTGTCTTTTACAGCCGTCTTTTCTTGTATAGTTTGAAGAACTCGAAAGCTCCCTGTAACAAGGTGGGATATATTTTACCTGTACCTGTTTAGGTTTTTCCTGGAGGATGGACAGCAGTTTTGGTATCTCTCGACAATGTAGGGGTGTGGAACCTCAGAGCAGAAAACCTGGACAGGTGGTACTTAGGGCAGGAAACGTATATGAGAATTATCAATCCTGAAGATCATAGCAACAAAACGGAAATGCAAAAGCCTGACAATGCTCTGTACTGTGGCGCCCTTGCTTCTATGCAAAAGTATGATTTCATCTCTTGCTTCTGTTACACATAGTTTTGGTTTTACTCTTAACGCATCCCTAAATTTATCGTACATATATTTCAGGCAACAGAAAGTATCTTCAGCGACAACCCTATTTGGAAGCTCAGAGTTATATTTTACATTGCTGTTGGTACTCTCTGCTGTCATCAGTCTTGTATCCTAGTGTACCACTTCAGTTGGTGATAATATTTGGGAATTCACTTTCTTGTAGGATGATCAGCTGATAGGATTCACGTTTCTTATTCTTTTTTTTTTTTTCTTTTACCTTGAGAAAGTTCATTAACATTAGTTTGCACAGTGTCCCGTCTATTTCATTTGTTCCCGAAAAAAATTGTGAAGTATGAGAAGCCAACTTACTGACGGTATTTCCATCATTCTTTGTCTCAATTATTACTGCATATTGATGATGCACAACCCTTCTGGTCATATTCTCGTTTATCCTCTACTTTTTTATCAGCTGTTTTATGTTCATTTTTCCAGTTTCTTCGATCTGTTGATATAGATTTCCTTGCCATTCTTCTGTCATTTTGTGGCAGATTTTGTGCCTCTTGCTACCATTAAGTTACATAAACAATAACATGCAGAGTTTTGATCATTGTAAAATTTCTTTCTGTGGAACAATCAAGTCCTGAACCAGAAACAGCTACATTAACATATAGCCACTATCTAGACAGAAAAAGTTTTTTAATGAAAATATTACCGTTGGAATTCGAATGGTTAACAAGTGGAACCCAAGAAATCTCATGTGGTATAAAATCAAGAATTCTTGGAGTCCAAACTTATATAATTATAAGTTCAATAATGAGAAATGATTCATGAGGGTAAATATTTGTTGGAGTTTCAAATCCAAGAAATAATTTATGGGGTACAAATTTTTATAAGTTCAAAACCAGGGATAGATTCGTGGAGTTCAAACCTTTATAAGATCAAAACTAAGGATAAACTCACGAGATTCAAAGCTTTATAAGCTTTATAAGTTCAAAACAAGAGAAGATTCATGAACCTATGTACTTTAAAAGTTTGAGCAATTTGATTAGAATTTTTTTAGAAGTGGTTCACCGTGTAAAACGAGCAATTGGGATTTTTTTTTTGAGTAGCTGGGTTATTTTTGCTGTTGGGTTCATTCATGAATGGGTCGAGTTTTTGTGTTGGGCCAGATACCATGTGGACCAATAAATGAAGGAGAAACTATAGCAAATTATTAAGTATAACTTAAATAAATCCCATAGCGTAAAACCTAAATTATCTTCTATCCCTATTCTTTTTCTAATTACAAAAATCCCATGTTTTTTAGGCAATCCGGATACATTATTGTTGATACATTATGTATCAATCTGTTGCACTAATTAAGGGGAAAAAAAACTGATCAAATTAAGATCTCATAGTATTCATCTGTTGCGCTAATTAGGGAAAAAACTGAAAATCAAATTAAGATCCCATAAATTACGTTATTCCATTCCAAATTACTGTCAAGGATTCAATCATATAGCGTAACAAACAAAAAAATTCAAAATTTAAATTTCTTTTCTGGTATCCGTATCCGCTATGCATTGATATGGACTGCGTCTTTCGACAACGAAAGACCCTTGTGTAATTATGTGTGATGCAGGTTTCTTGAATGGATTGGTTGCTGCTGTGGTGGAGCTGAGAAAAATATGCAAAACTGTGAGCAAGAGATATTTTTCAGATTCTTCTACTTCAACTTGTAGAGATGTTATATTTCAACATCCAACAACAACTGCTTGTGATTTACTGGCTCAAGTCCCGTCTTCTCTAGCGCTAGACTGCAGATACATGTTTGGCCGGCACCTTTCTCCTTTCTCCTACAAGAAAATTATACAAATAAAGGATAGTTCAGTGCACTAAACTCTGGCTATGCATCGATACAATATACAAAACGCCTGAAGAGATACATAGCTTTGATGGATACATATTTGTGTGGTAATTGTTATGTATCAGATACTTTTAGTATAAATTCGAATCTACGTATCATGCCTAAAAATTAGTGCATGATATATTACAATTTATGTATCTTATTTTGTATGAGAGATATTGTATTTTATAAAAAGATACATTATACATGTAATTATTTCAAATAGCATTTTTTTGTGTGTGATATATAACACAGTGGTGATCAGTTGACATGTATATGATATATATAATAAAATTTGAAAACTATTGAATTTGATATATATTATGTATCATGCACATATAATTAATTTGATACACAGTGCCTTAGCTATAGAACATAAAGATTTATAAATCAAGTGTATTTATTGGATAATGTTTACAGATATATAGTCTTCTAGTTCAAGAATTTTGGGTGCATGTATTTGTTAGTAAAAGATTGCCACTAACATGTATAATATATCTATTGTTGAATGTGATACACAGTTCTCTAGTTATAAAACATTATGATTTATGTATCAAGATTGAAAATACATTATATAACTTGATACATTAGGTAGTGTTTATGAATCAAGTACATTTATATTGAACATGATAAACACAAATCGAAGATTCAACAACATTAGAGTTATGTATCAATACATTAAATATGAACATGATACATTGCACAAAACAAAGGGTATTGTAGCAATGATGTATCAAATCAGTAATAACACTAACAAAAACTAATTTAAGAATCAAAATAAATGAGATACATTGAAAATATGTATCTTTTTGTGGTGAAGATCGTGTAATGACAGATCCAACTTTTTTCCTTCTTCTTTTGAGCGTTTTTTCAACAATAGATTTGAAACTCGAGTATGCATCCTTTTTTCGACTTCTCCGCTCTCAAATTCTTCATGATTAATGGATCGTTTCATTGATTAGATCTATTTTCACGAAAGTTTTTATCATCAGAATCAAATACACAAGGTACCATACTAAAAGAGGGAGCAGAATACATATGTATCAGAAAATTGTAGATGAAAAGGCTAATTATTTTCTTTAAAAAAATGACAAATTGAAGAACTTGGAAGAAAAAATTGATGAAGAAATAGTTCTACCTCTTTTGGAACTTGAAATTGATGAACTGGAGAGAGAATAGATTTGAAATTCAAAAATGGAGTGATGGATGTAACTGCTAATATGGGAGTGATTTTAGGCGTGAAAATAGAAACAAAATCATTGGATTGGAAGGGTTGTGAATAATGTATCCGGAAAAGGAGAGAAAAAGAGGAAAAGAGGGATTTTTGTATTATTTTGAAATGCTAAGGAATTTTAGAGAATATGGAAAGAAAAGTTGTGTAGTTAGGTAATTTATCCAATTATTAATTCAAAATAAATGCTATAGCTATAGTTTCATTTAATTCTAATTCGTAGCAAACACTTTGTCATTCAGAGAATCTCGCTCGCCTCTCTCCCTTTTTTTTAAAAACCGGGGCATACATACCCTTTATTATTAATGGTTCGTCTCTCTCACTTTATATAAACACAAATGTATAAATTGTGTTTATGTCTGTGTTTGTATAAAGCGAGAGAGAACTGTATATACAAATACAAATACATATCTTTTCAACCTATACACTTATAATTATACAAATACAGATCTTCCCCTGCCCAGTTCTCTTTTGCCTTTCTCTTTTTCTCGCTTTATATAAACACAAATTATACAAATTACAATGTATAATTTGTGTTGTATAAAACGAGGGAGCGAGAGAGAGATTTGATATACAAATGTTTTAATTCGATTCAATTGTATACAAATTCAAATTTTATGCAGATATACAAACTCAATCATTGATACATATACAGAGTAGTTACATATATACAATTATCTAACTGATATACATATACAATCTATGCGCATTTATACAAACGAGATGCCTGCCTCTGATTTATACAAATCAAATGCTCCATAGCAAACATAAAACTATGTTTGCTATGGAGCGCAAATAGCAAAACTGTAGTTATAGAGCGCTAATATGATTTTTATATTTGCTATTCCTAAAATTTGCTCAATTAAATATATATTCATACCATATATATTAAGGAAAAACTACATAAATGAGCCATAAAACTCAAAATAATTACATGTTTATACCCCAATCTAAACTAATTCAAGAAATACCCATTCTCTCAAAAAAGAATTACAGCCCATACCCCTCATTCATTAAGACTGATAATTTTCACTTATCTGATACCAAATCAGTATCATATATTATATTAGTATCATTAAGACTGATAATTTCGCTTAACTGATACTAAATCAGTATATATATACTGTATTGACATAATTAAGGTTTCTTGTTAAAAAATTATTCATTAGTCAGTGATACTATAAGAGTATATGTATATTGTTGTGGTATCATTAAGGTTTCTTGTTCAGAAATTACTCATTAGTTAATGATACTATAAGAGTATATATATATATATATATATATATATATATATAT
>JAJONR010003294.1:0-104634 GCA_029582245.1 Solanum etuberosum | reverse complement strand
TTTTCTAAAATATGATTAGTATGACAATCGAGTATGCCATCAATGTATGAGCAGTATGGTATCTAGATATACCATCAATGTTTATGCAGTATGACTTCCTGAGTCATCAATGATCATATTATAATATGATTTTGAAATGTTTTTGAGAAAGAGTAGAGTCAAGTTCATTTTATTTAAAATGATATATGGGAACTAAGTATTCCCAAGAGTAAATGTTTTCACATTTAGAAGAGAAGGAAACTGAGATTTCCAAAAGAGTTTTGAGTAGTTTGAGTACCATCTCTTTTAAGAGAAAGACTTTTTAGTAATAATCTCAAAACACAGAAAGAGTTTATGTTTTTAAACATATGAGCTAGTTATATTTTGGGAGTAGTATTGAGCACTAATATGGGGGGGGGGGGAGTTCAGACAACTCACATCCCCCATAAACCATGTAGCCAACATGGGTAGAAAGGGTCATACTTTTTAGATGATTCCTTAATGCTTTTTTAGCATAGACTAGTGGATCCACTTAGTTGAGAGGTCCTATACCCCGGCAAGGTATAAGATAGTTCTGATAGCGTGGGCGAGACGATGTATCATCACATAGCTCATAGTGATGGTTGTCGGTTAGAGAAACCACCACAAAGTTATATTGTATTTATATATACAAACTTAGTATTATTGTATTTTTCAATACATTGAGTTGCTATTTATAGTTTTACAACTTTCCATATATATTACATCTTTTATTGTTGCTTTATCCTTGAGTATCTTGAGTTGAGTACCTTTTAGTTGAGTATCATATCTTTGAGTTGAATATCTATCTTTGAGTTGAGTATCTTATTCTTGAGTTGAGTTTAGTTGAGTGAGTTGAAAAGAGGTAAGTATGTTTCCTTTTTATCAAGTTCAAGGCTATTTTTATGCTTTAGAATTCCCCTTACATGCTCGTACATTCCACGTACTGAGCCATTTGGCCTGCATCGTTTCATGATGCAGATACAGGTATTTAGGGTCATCAACATGAGCTTCGTTGATACCACATGGAGTTCGAGTTAGCTATGGTGAGCCTCCTTGCTTCCGGAGAATTTCATTTACTTTTCAGTTTTGTCAGGATGTCTTGGGTCTTATCCCAACTTTCATCCTTGTCATTTAGAGGCTTCATAGAAAGACAGTAGAGTTTCAGAAGTTTGTTCATTTATTTTTCTAAAGACTTAAGTTGCCTATTTTATGGCGAGTTGAATATATTATTTATATTCTGAGTTAATTATTTGAGTTTCAATGAATTTTATTCTGTTTTAAGATTTTGTATGCTTGAGTTAGTCTTCCGCTTGTAGTCACCCAGGATGAGGGTTCGCTCGGGACCAGCAATGATTCTCGAGTGCCGGCCACGTCCAGGGTGTAGACTCGAATCGTGACATATAACTCGATACATTGAGAACAAATACACAAATATATAACATCGAATAATTAACAATTTTAGGGTTTTATGTATCAAACCACTGAATTAACAATTTTAGGGTTTTATGTATCAGAAAGATAAATTGGATGATGATACATTGCAATATAATAACACTAATTTTTCGTAATGTATCATGCATTTGAATCAACAACTAAATGAAAGCTTGAACAACAAAAAAAAACATAGAAATATTTCGAAACTCATTTACCTTAGGTAGATTAGGTCGAAAGATTAGAGATGATACATTGCATAAAATAAAAACTATTGTAGAGTGTTGTATCAGATCAGTAATAACACTAACAAAAACTAATTTAAGAATCAAAATAAATGAGATACATTAAAAATTTGTATCTTTTGATAGTGAAGATCGTGTAATGACGGATCCAACTTTTTTCCTTTTTTTTTTGAGCGTTTTTTAAACAATAGATTTAGAACTCGAGTATGCACCCTTTTTTCGACTTATCCGCTCTCAAATTCTTCATGATTAACAGGTCGTTTCGTTGATTAGATCTATTTTCATGAAAGTTTTCATCATCAGAATCAAATACACAAGGTATCATACTAAAAAGAGAGAGAGCATAATTCATATGTATTCAAAAATTGTAGATGAAAAAACTAAAAAATAAATAAGAAAAAACGACAACTGAAGATCTGAGAAGAAAAAAATTGATGAAGAAATAGTTCTACCTCTTTAGGAACTTGAAATCGATAAACTTGAGAGAGAATAGATTTGAAATTCAAAAATGGAGTGATGGATGTAAATGCTGATATATGGGAGTGATTTTAGGCGTGAAAATAGGAACAAAATCGTTGGATTGGAAGGGATGTGAATAATGTATCCGGAAAAGGAGAAAAAAAGAGGGGAAAAAAAAGAATTTTCGTAATATTTTAAAACGGTAGGGAATTTTAGAGAATATGGAAAGAAAGATTGTGTAGTTAGGTAATTTAATGTATGGGCTCCTTCTTGGACCTGTACTACAATGGCAATATTTGAAGCCCAAAAGATCTGTTTGAACTTTATACATGTAAAACATAACGGGTCACTTGCTTAAACTTAATGAAACTTATGTCGTAAGAAACAAAAGATCAGTTTTATAACCTACAAATAATTATATTGCAAGAAACATAACTTAATTCCTATAGTAAACTTATGCTAAGCAATTAACTCATAGCAGTACTACCCAACTCATTTCAAATAATTTAATTCCTATGAAATTTATGTCAAGCAAACTGCAAAGAAAAGTTCACTAAACTTATGCCGAGCGAATTAGGTCATAAATAAAAATATTTTAGTTCACAAAACTTTTATTAAAAGAGCGGTAAAAGCAAAAATTAAAAACCATCATATTTTTTCTAAAATAAATTAAAAACCACTATTTTAAAAAAGGTCAATCTATGCCAAACTTCAAAGTTAACATAAAGATTATATTTAAATAATACTCTATCTATTTCATATTGCTCGATCCTTGCTCCACCATAAATGATTTCTTATTCCTTAAAATGGTGTGTATATAGATAACTCTCGTATTTTTCCTTTTCTAGATGGTCACCATAACCTTACTTTTGCCTTTTGGGAACCAAACTTTATTTTCATTGTATACAATTAATTCCCTGCATCTGATAATATTCTCTCTTTAATTTGCTTCAGTCGCACCATGCATCTTATCTCCTCAAAAATATGATACATCTTCCAAGAATGTTCCATCACCAATAATATCCGATGTGAGAATTCAACACCTTTCGTATATTTGAATGATCTGAAACATGAATAATATAAGATGAAAATCCAACATCAAATAAACTACGAATTAAGATGAGTTTTGTCTTTAATATAATGATAAAGAAATGAACTGTATAGATTCAAACTCAACATAAAAAACTAACCCGATAAATAAGGATTACCTAGTATAGTATGATGACAAATTATACTCCTCTCAATTAGAGTGAGAACTCAATGTAACATAAATATGTCAATATTTGTGTGATTATAAATTTTTTTAATCTTAAGCATATTATAACATCCATGATTATAATGTTTTATCATTAAAGATAAAGTAGAAAAGTCAAATTAAATTATTTATAAATTTTTAAAGTTATCAAAAAACTTTTTGGAATAATAAAATGAAAATGTCGTCGCATGGACTTAAATGGATATAGTAGGTAGTTCAATTTTCTTTTCTTTTTTGTGACAGCCAAAAATAATTTCAGCCGTCCAAATAATAGGTCATAAAGTGCACGAGGAAAAAAATAAATACTTATCAGTTATCACTGATCGTGTGATGAGATTTCTAGAAGATCTTCGAGTTGTTAATTAGAGAATTCGGATTCAAATTTTTATTATAAAATTATATTTAGGAAATATTATTTATTTTCCATGCATATTAAGATTTTTTTGGCATAAATATAAAAAGAAAAGACATATATGATGAATCATAAAGCGAGAGAGACTTATTTATCATTTTTTTTCAACAATAACAAAAAGTTTTGATTGTAAACAGATTTCAATATAAGTATCAGATATCGTGTGTGAGAAATAAAAAAAATCATACATAGTTTGGTGAATTGAAATATTATTAGAAAAATAAAGTTTTTTTTTAATTGCAAATCATTAAAAAATTTATGCTCTAGAACATAATTTGTCACTCAATTTTTATCGAATCAGTTCGATGAGAAAATAATGATTCTTAGGACTAAAGATTCATACAAGTAGGATTATAGGAGGAATTGTTATCTAGATGAGGCACCTTTTTCCTCATATCCTAAGTTTTGGATAAAAAAAAAGGACAAATTTATTCAGCCTTAATAACTTTTTAGGGAAAGTCTGCTCAAAGTAGCAAGTGAACAATAGGAAAAAACCTCCACACAATTCCACATATATACCACAGAGAAAAATAATATGTTTGCAGAATTAGGTTTTGTTTCTTTAGTTTTAGGGCATTTACAAACCACACTTACTGCTTTCACTATCACTGCTCATCTTATAATACAAATAAACAAATAAATAAATATAACATCTTCATTTGTGGCAAATTAATTAAGATGAATGTCACTTTCATATTGTCTTTCCTAAGTTTCTTACTTATCATTTATATCCTTTCAAGAAATTAAATTATGAGAAGAAATAGACAACATAGGAACATAAAAGGAGAATTCCTTTTTTTTTTTAAACCGACAGAAAATAAATTATAGTTACAAATAAAATATGAAGAAATAAAAATATTTTATTGATAAATAGTGCAAGTACGATTCTGTTACTCCCTTGATTATTCGAGGGTTGTTAGCTAGTAGCGTATTTCTCAAACATTGATGACCACATCTTGATCTCCTTATGAATATTTCATGAATTTATGGAATTTTCAAGATGTCTCTTATAACCTTTTGTATAGAGACATGAGCTAGAGTTTAGGGTAGAGTAAAGTCCAAGAACCCTAATTGAAATAGAATTCGTCTGGTAGAGTTCAGAAAATTTCGATGTCTACAATATGAATCTGCCTTTTAATTTAGCTTTAACAAATAGTTATGTCCTCCCACTTTTACATGCATATAGACATTTAAACTATCATAAAACTAAATAAACTAAACGTTTAGTTTCTATATACATGTAAAATGTACCTATCCTACGTGACAAATCACATAATGAAATATTAAATATATATATATAAAATTTTCCACTTTACGCAACTAATTTAGGGAAACATGAAAGATTCAACTAGGTCATTTGTAATCTCTTGCCACTATGATTATCTAGCTGGAATAATAATACTAACAAAAAGTGTTGTTGCACAGTTGCACTATCCCTAAAAAGAGATTGTCCAATTTTGCCCATTCATTTATAGTAACATAATAAGAGTGTCTTACCACTTTCTTCGTTTTATATTATTTGATCCATATTATTTTAACATAAATTTTATTAAAAGTGTACTTTATTAAACTAATCTAATTTTAAATTCAATTACTATTATAAAAAAAGAAAATCTTACTTTTAATATAACTACGAGTCAAGTAAAACGAAACGGAGTGGGTAGTACAGTACAAAGAAAAGTTAGTTTCTTTTTCAAATATTCTACTATATGTAGTATTACAGGCTTACAGCAATTAACCACTTATTGCCACTCTCATAATTGCAAACTTCTAGTACTCTGTCGGGAGCTAAAATCAGACCAATAGCCATTCACCATTGAGTTTTGTGTGTAAAATAGAGAGATCCAAAGCAGCCAAGTTGATTTTTTTTTTTTTTTTTTCAATTTCCTTTCCCAGCAAAATACTACTCATGGTACCCTTTTTCTTTGTTTTTCCAAGACCATGAAATTCCTGGGAATATTGGTTGGTGTAGTGATACTGGTACCTCAGAAAAACCAAGTGGGTCATTCTTGATTATTGAGGTCCTACTTTCCCCACTCCCACTTGTTGTTTTTGCCCTCACCCCCACTCTTTCCAAAACTGACCACTGAACCCCTTTTTCACTTTACTTGACACATTTATTTCAACTGTACAATTAGTCTTTCTTTCTTTTTGTCCATTTTGTACATCTTCATTTGCATTTTGATACCCTTTTCTTGGTTTGCTCTAGTTGTTTAAGGAATAAAGGAACAATCTTTTTTGGTTTTGTGTGTGCAGAGTGTTTTTAGGCTGAATTCTTGAATTTGTGTTCAAGATTGAGTCTTTTTGCTGCTCAGTAGGGAAGTGGTAACTGGGGTCTTTTAAGAAACGATGCAAAGTTTGGTTCTTGGATTTGATTTGGTTATAACAAGCTTAAACTTTGTAGTTCTTGTTATTACAGGTCTTAAGGTAAGTGATTTGTAACTGTGATTCATGATTGGAGTGGGACAATGGAGAGTGTTGAGGAATGAAAAAGTCGCACGTTGGTGGTTAATGAGACAGGTGGTCTCCGACTTGGGTAACCCACCACTAGTGAGCTAGCTTTTGGATTTGAGTTATGCTCGGATCCATTTATTAGCCAGCTTTTTTGTTTCTTTAGTACTACTGCTAAGTACTGTGGTTTAGTGAATACAACAATGAAAAATTTTCTCAAGAAACTTCATATTGGGTCCAATCAATCGGAAGATTCAGAAGGATCAACATCTTCCTCAAGGAGCAAGAAATTAGGTGATGTTTCATCACCTGAAAGGCATTCAAGCTCTAGAAGCTATCATGGGTCTGATAATAAACCTTTTTCAGCAATTTCAGGATGGTTAAATTCAGTTACAAATAGGCATAGTCCTAGTCCTCCGTCTTCCTCAAATGTGAATAGAGGGAATAGAATGGAACATTCTGACTCTGTGAGTATTGGTGGCACTGATGCTGTTTTAGATGCTGTACAGCGTGATTCGGAGTCTAGCAGCTCAAGGGATCCTGGTGTAGAGGAGGAGTATCAAATTCAGTTAGCTCTAGAGTTGAGCGCGAAGGAAGACCCTGAGGCAGTTCAAATTGAGGCTGTTAAGCAAATCAGTTTAGGCTCTTCTGCCCCAGAGAATGCTCCTGCAGAAGTTGTAGCATATCGGTATTGGGTATGTTTGTCTCTGTCTATTTGGTTTCATTCATATCACAACTCTTGGCTTACTTTGCTCTAGGCACCTAAAGGCATGCTTAGCAAAGCTGTTATCTTTTAGGTAAATATATTGTATATGGATTTTATTTCACAAAAAAAGAAAGAAAAGGAAATGGCCATGTCATTTAATCCCTTATGATCTGACTTACCTTGCTGAGATAAGTCGCGTATGCATTTTGAAGTTTGTATCTTTTTTTTTATGGATTTGGTTGACCACTGCTGAACAGGCATCTACTGATTTAGTTCTTTATCAAATTCAGACTTTAGAATTCGAGCATTGTATTATAATGGCAATGGTAATTGTGCCTTGCTGTTGATTGTATTTGTCATTCCTCAAAGGTATTGGTTAGTAGATTCATTAATCCTTATGCTGAATTAAGCACTTAGATTATCGGCTTTCATCTTTTAAGTCTGGGGATGGCCTCAAGCTGATTGGAGTGTGAACCTTTACAGGATCAGGATTCAATTCCCAACAAAGACTAAAAACACTAGGTGATTTCTTGTCATCAACCTAACCGTTGTTTGGTTAAATTACCTGGTACTTGTGCTGGTGGGAGGTAGGAGTACCCGGTGGAATAATCCAGCTAAGCAAAAGCTGGCCCGGCACCATTGTTGTCACAAAAAGAGATATTGAAAGAAGTATAAAGGAAATTCGAATTGTGTCATTTAGGAGGCTTACTGTTTTCTCATGGAAGGAACACCAATACAATTACTCATATCATAAGGTCCTGGGACGTGGTATAAATGAGAACCTATTGGTAACACTGATAAGTCACTGGAAATATGAGAATTCAAAATGCTGTAGTGAAGGTAGTGGGAGAAAACAAAGTTTAGCTTGACTGGGGAATTAAGTGATCAATGAGTATAAGACTTGATGGATATAGTTGAGGAGAGAGAGATGCCAAGTACAACCTCTACTGACATTATTGGACTATAAATTTTGTAATGATTAGAATGGGATAAGCTTGAAATTGCGGGTAGGAAACTCTGCCAAAGACGATATATATTTTGCCGTCTAGATATCATAGTCATTGGCTCATAGCAATGCACATATTTTCTGGTTTCTACTTTTCCATATTCCTGTCTGGTGTTTAAGTGGTTCCAATAGCTTATCCGTCTTAAACAATCAGCAAGAAGGTATATTAGACAGCTACATTATCTAAAATATGGAGGGATTGATTTTGTGGTGTATAAGTTGCTCTATTGTTTCGTCAGATTAGTTTCTGTTTGTGCAAAAATTTCCCTTTTCTAGTCCTTATTCCTTTCTAACACATGACATATCTCATATTATAGATTTATCAATGCTTCACAGAATTACAATGCTCTAAGCTATGATGACAAGATCCTGGATGGATTTTATGATCTGTATGGTGTCCTCATGGAGTCCAATTCCTCAAAAATGCTCTCCCTCATTGATCTGCAAAGAACGGAAGTATCAGATCATATTAGTTGGGAAGCCATCCTTGTCAGTAAAGCTGCGGACTCCAAGTTGTTGAAACTTGAACAGAGAGCTCTAGAGATTGCTATTGAGGAGAGGTCAAAACTCATGGATTTTTCAGCCAGCAGTTTGGTACATAAGCTTGCTGTGCTTGTTTCTGACCACATGGGGGGCCCAGTTGTGGATCCGGAGAGCATGTTGCTTGCATGGAGAAGTATTAGTTATAATCTAAAGGCAACTCTAGGGAGTATGGTTTTGCCTCTTGGTTCTTTGACCATTGGATTGGCTCGTCATCGTGCATTGTTATTCAAGGTAGTAAGCATTTTGGACTCTTAAATCTATAGCAGTATTTGATTATAATTAGTTTGTGATATCTTTTAGTTTTCTCATAAAGTAATATCCCTTGCTTATTGACAATGAAAATGCCTGAGATTCCTGAATATCCTAATCTCACTTCTAAAGCCTAATTTACTTGTATAGTTGGCTAAGACTCGGAATGTATATGACTATTTAAAGAAGGGAATTCTACTCGTCGTGAAGGATGATTGGTTCTGTGGATGGGGAATGTCATATAGAAAAATAAACTCATTTAAGCAGAACGTCAGCATAGGCATGGTTCAGTTCTAATCTGAATTAACTCCTGTATTTGTCCCCTAGTTCTTGATCTTTCCAACTACTTGTCAGTATTCCGCATCAATTAATTCTGTCTGCACGATATTACTTGTACATTGTATTTATTTTGGTTTGATGCATTAGTCATTTCAATGGCGCTTTTCTTTGTCAATCTGCTAATCATCACTATTATTTTTATTTTAGGTACTTGCTAATGGTTAGCCTTACCCTTTCATTTGCTATGCTTTGATTATAACATCACATTTTTTTAATTTTTTTTTTGCTTCTGAAAATTATTTAGGTTTTAGCTGATAGTGTGGGGATTCCATGCCGATTAGTAAAAGGAAAGCAGTATACAGGTTCAGATGATGTTGCAATGAACTATGTAAAGATCGATGGAAGGTTGCTGCTATTCACTTTACCTTCTTTCCTTGATGCTATAGATGCAATCTTTTTCTTTTATGTTCTCTCATGTGGGGTATACATATTGAAACTTGGTCAGAATTTTCACTTTTCTTGGATATTCTTCCTTGGTTGGTTTGCATTGCACAAATACACCTTGTGGCTTAGTCAGAGCAAGCATCGGCCTTATCAAACATGAAATGTAGTAACAAAGGCCCAAGGTAGGAGCTACTTAAGGCACATCACACATTGCTTAACGAAAAAAGGCGCAGACTGAAAAAAAAAGATTTACATAATTGAAAAGAAAAACTATAAACACAAACACCAACAATATTAGTAGGAAACTTGAAAAGGAAGTGCAATGAAGTGAAAAACATGTCAATCAAAGTAAATATCAATCTTAAGTTCCTGATCAAATGCAAGATACCTTTTTAAGTTCTTCACTAGCGACTAGTTTTCTTATAGATAATTCTAGAGTTCTGAGTTCCTATTCATAATTGCTAAAGTGCTCATTTGTAAAGTTTTCACCTAATAATTAATATATTTTCTTGCAAGCTA
This sequence comes from Solanum etuberosum, assembly GCA_029582245.1. Lineage (NCBI taxonomy): Eukaryota > Viridiplantae > Streptophyta > Magnoliopsida > Solanales > Solanaceae > Solanum > Solanum etuberosum. The sequence continues at coordinate 94,635 of JAJONR010003294.1, read as the reverse complement.
CATCTACTGTTTTGCACCAGGCCTCTGAGGCTCATAAACTAACATAAACTTTGAAAAAGCTGTTGGTTGGCTGGTTTATGGCGCATACCTTAGTGCTTTCACTAGACGATCACCCGCCAGGCATTCTGTGCAGCTTGCCCTGCATCTCACTTAAGGGCTTAAGCACCCCTCAAGCATGTCTTTGACAACAATGACTAGCATACTGTTCAAATTTCTAGATTAAATTCTTGAAAAGTTTGTTTTGTTGAGCTGATAAAACATTTCAAGAAAATATGTATAGTAATTAATTTGGACTATGAATTGATTTTTCTAATTTCCTTCACAATTTACTGTATTTTACGGTCTTAAATTGGTGCTGTTGTTTGTCTACTGCAGAGATTTGTTGATACATTGTTTGGGATAAATTTTTGCTGGAATAATTTCTTCTGCTGGAATTATCTTTTTTTATTTACAAATTAGATGATACATTTGCAGGGAGTATATTGTCGATTTGATGGCAGCCCCCGGAACACTTATTCCATCTGACACATCTGGAGTACATGGAGACTATGAAGAATCTATTCTCTCCATCAGTCCATCCTCCAAAGATGTTGATTCTCATCCAGGTTCCTATAGTAGTGGGATTGCCTCTTCATTGGGAGATCATTCAGACTATGGAACGGCAGACAAGAGATCCAGGTTTGCGGAAAGCACTAGTGCAGGAAATGAATCTCCCTCTTCTGGTAATTCAGAACTGCAGATAAAAGCGGAGAAAGAATCTTATAATACCTTCCATGATTTTACAAAGGCTCCCAGTCCTAAGGAGCAAGGACAGGAAACTTCTTCTAGAGCTGGGCATGCAAGATCTGCTTTTACACATGCAAGATCTCCTTCCTGGACAGAAGGTGTTAGCTCCCCAGCTGCACACAAAATGAAAGTAAAGGATGCTTCGCAATACATGATTGATGCTGCCAAAGAAAATCCACAGCTAGCTCAAAAACTGCACACTGTTTTACTTGAGAGTGGAGTTATTGCACCACCAAACCTGTTCGCCGAGATCTATCCAGAACAACTAGACGCATCTCATATAGAGGGAAAATCCAGGCTAGAGGAAAGAGATGAGTTCCAGAAAGTCAGGGGTCAATCTGATAAGAATCGAGCCCGCTTCTTACCCCCTCTGCCTTATCACTGTCCATACTCTAAGGGCAATGCACGTGGATCATTGGAACCTCAGCCAGATGTGAGTGAAGTTGGTGAACAGCAAGTTTCTAGACAGTCTGAAGTAGCTCCACCGAAACATATGAAAAAAGTTCCTGTTGCTGCTGCTGCCGCCGCCGCCGCAGCTGCTGTTGCCTCTTCGATGGTAGTTGTTGCAGCCAAGACTAACCCTCACGGGGACCTACCCGTAGCAGCTGCTGCCACAGCCACAGCTGCAGCAGTGGTAGCAACAACTGCAGCCGTCAGTAAGCAATATGAGGTACAAGGAGGTATGTCCAACTTGTTAACGAATTTGTTGTTCCTTCTTGGTAACAAAATGAAATCTTGGAGATATGTGCCATTGTCCAGTTAATCTGCTGTCTTTCTTAATCATATAGACTGTGAAAGAGTTGATGGAGATGCAGATACTGCTGTTTATGAGCAACAGGGAAGTGGTCATCAAGAGCATGAGGCAGCAGGAGCAAATTCAGAGGGTGAAAGGATATCAGATAAGTCGACCGGTAATGATAGTGCTAAATCGGATGTGACACTTGATGATGTAGCAGATTGTGAGATTCCGTGGGAGGATATTGCCTTGGGTGAGCGTATCGGACTTGGTACGACCTGCATTGTGTTACAGACCTGAAGGTTCTTTAAAGTAGGTGATTTAGACTCTGTAATCTGACACTTGTCATAATTTCTATGTTCTAGGATCTTATGGAGAGGTCTATCGTGGAGAGTGGCATGGAACTGTAAGTTCATTATCCTTGTGTCAGTTAGGTTTCTTCTTATTTATCTGGGGGTTGGTCTAAAGAAGTTTTAAGTGACATCTTTGTCCTTCCTGCATAAAAAGGCCAAGCTTTCTTTTTTATCTATCTAAATAACTAGATCGATTGGAACTTAAATCTATTTGATTTGAGTTGTAGATCAAATCTTTAAGAACTTAATAATGAGAAGATTCTTTGTTCTTTTTGCAACTTAGTAATGTCTGTGATTATTTCTCATAATTTGCTAAAATGAAAAAGAAGAATGAGTCTGTTTATTGCCATGGCTTCTTCACTCCCATTATTTTCTTTTTTCGAACTGCTTTTCCTTGAGCCAAGGGTCTATCGATAACAATGTCTCCACCTTCCAAGGTAGGGGTATGGTTTGCATATACACTACCCTCCTCAGACCCCACTTGTGGGATTACACTGGGTTGTGTATGTTTATATATGTAAAATAAGAATGAGTCTGTTGTAGGCATACTTTGTTATCTTGGTTTAATCTATATAATGCATATTTGTCAAAATCTGTTATTTTCTCATAAAAATCTGTCATAAACTTGTTGAAGTGAATATACAATCTGTATCATCTGCTTGTTTTCCCTCTTCTTTTTCATAAATTTTGGGGAGTCTCATGCCTCTTTTGAAAACTCCTTTGTGAACCACTTTTCCATTACATTCTAGACACTGTTTAGTGTTTACACTTGATGGTTGGCTTGAATTTCTGTACTTCAAATCTGATGTGATGATGTCTCTGCTAATTTAACTGCCGTGTTATTTGCTGAACATGTCTGGTTCTGGGTCAAAACATTTGTTGCATACACGTAATCTTTTACCATAGCTTCTCATATTCATTCATTACTTACTGTCATCAACTATATATGGGAACAAGTAAATTGCACTTAAGAATTCCTTATTTTCTTCAACTTGAGTTAAGACAAATATATTAAGCCTTCTTATTTTCAGGAAGTTGCTGTAAAGAAGTTCCTGGATCAAGATATAACTGGTGAATCCCTTGAGGAGTTCAGAAGTGAGGTATTACCCTTCTTGACAAACATAGGCCACTATCAGTGTTCTTAAATATTACAATCTCTGTAAATATTATCATCTCCTCAGAGATCTTACTCTTGAACAAATTTAAAAACTGATGGCAAAATCTTGAATGAAGTTATTGTTTTCATCAAATTTATCAAAATTTCAAGTTATCAGAAAAATAAACTTGTCACTTTTTCACTTTTTTCAAGGTATTTAGTGAAATCAAGACATATCATTAAACCTGTTGGTTTGTAGTTCTGCTTTTCCTGATCATTATAATAATCTCCTACGGGGTTTTCTTGCTGTAACACGGTGGTAACGAAATATCAATACATATTATATAGCACAACGTGTGTTCATTTTTAACAGTTCTGCTGCATTATTACCGAAGCTGGTAACATTTTGGTTCCTGAGGTAATTTGGGTTTAAATCATTTTTTAGATGAGATGATTCAGCCAGAAATTACCTCTTTTTACTATATATCATGGTGATATAGTTATTTATTTTTATCAGTTCTGCTGCATTATTAACAAAGCCCGTGAAAGTTTTCATGAGATTTGCTTTCTGAAGGCTGTAGCAGAAGATATTGCTTGCATAATCCATTTTAATCAGTTTCTGACACTACAATCCAGTTTCCCCTAGTTGTGATGATAGCATCACAGTGCTTCATCTTCTGATGTGTTGCTTAGCCTAACTTCTGGATTACAATTTGATTTGTATTCTCTATATTCATCTGTGGTTTGCAAGGTGCGGATCATGAAAAGGCTCAGACATCCAAATGTTGTTCTATTCATGGGAGCTGTTACTCGTTCTCCACATCTTTCAATTGTTACTGAGTTTCTTCATAGGTATGTTATAAGCTATGGGCAGAAATCATATATCATATATATATATATATATATATATAAAAGAGAACCTTAGGCCCGCCTATGTGGCGCCACCACAAAAAAAGATTCCCTTTTAATTTATTTATTTCCAAAACTAGCCTTTCCCTTTCATGAAAAGTTGTGACTTTAATGAAAAGTTGTGACTTTTATGAAAGGTTGTAACATTTATGAAAGTTTGTGACCTTTTCGAAGAGTTGTGTCTTTTCCAAAGAGTTGTGACATTTCCGATAAGACACAATAAACATTTGTTCGCACTACACTTTGTTGTCTATAAATAGAAAGGTTTTCTCTCATTTTAAAACAATGAAAATTTTGAACTACTTCTTCTTCTGCACAATTAAATATTTGTGTACTTTGCTCCTGTTGAGTGGCTCACTGACACCATTGTTTTTATATCATTACACTGGTGAATAAAATCGTTTCATTCTGAGAGGATCTATTTCTTTAAACCTCCGGTACTAGATGAGAATAATTTCCTTAAGGAGACACTCTGCATTCAGTGGCCTCGATTTTTTCCTTTCTATTTCATTCTATTGTTACAGATCCTGGTATGCTTTTTTACAATCATTAATTTTATGCTTATGATATTAATCCTTAGAGGATCTATTTCTTTAAAACTCCGGTACTAGAGGAGAATAATTTTCTTAAAGAGACACTCTGCATTCAGTGGCCTCGATATTTTCCTTTCTGTTTCATTCTATTGTTACAGATCCTGGTATGCTTTTTTACAGTCACAAATTTATGCTTATAATATTAATTGTTGTGTTTGAGTACATATTTTAAACTTTGTTGTTTATGTTTCTTAAAAGTTATTGTTATAAGTATTTGTTAGTACAAACTCTATGTAAATCCAATACTGCAGATTCACAAATAACTTTTTACAAAATACATTTTTTTACAACATTCCCCAAAGAAATCTTTTCTTCTCCAAAAGATCAAGCCTAAAAATTTATATGATTTTTTTTTGTTGTCATAATAATGTTAATATTAACAGGAGTAAAAAAAAATTAGAAAGTCAAATGATAGAATCAAAACTAGCAATTAATTACAATTGTATGATACACAATGATGACTATTCTCTCGCACCAAAGTACTTTTTTGAACTTTTTTCCCATTATCCCTTACTTCTCTTTTACCCTTTTCAAGGATCCTTAATGTTTTGTTTGTGCACAACTTAAATTCCAAAACATTATCATAATTATATTACATATGAAATTTGGATTTTGGAAGATTGCATTTTAATTTTAAAACACATAATGACTACATATTACTTATTGGTATATAATATGATTATGGAACCTTTGCTCTTGATAAACACATTAGTTATATATATATTTTTAAAAGATATTTAATATTTTGAAAGTAATTGATAGTGTTATACTAACGAAATTTGCAAAGAAGAAAATTGAGAAAAATATTTATTTGACTCTCTAATTAAAGACACTATGTAACCATGCATATTAAGGATAAAAATAAACAAACCATTGTAAAATTTCAAAAGCAAATTAATGAATCTGTAAAATGAAATTATGTAAACTAGGAGAAAATAGTGTTATGATTTGTAATTTTGCCTTTTCTTTTAATAAAACAAATGGTAAACTACCATTGAATAACCTCTTTAGTCTTCAAAATAAATTTATATAAAAATACTATAACATCAAAATACAAGAAAAATTCTATTCTAATAAATTTTAAAGAAGAATGTTCTAACCGCGCGAAGCGCGGACACATTTACTAGTTTATGGATAATATAAAATATACTTCACTTTTATGGTCATCAGTTAATTTGAAGTGGCTGTTGTATGTTAACTTGGAAATCTGAAGTAAAACTTGGTAATGATTACTTGAATTCAAAATATTTTTTTGATTTGCAGAGGTAGTTTGTACAGATTAATCCATCGACCCAACAATCAGCTAGATGAGCGCAGAAGGTTGAGGATGGCTCTTGATGCTGTATGCTCGACTTTTTCATTTATAATTTATCCATTTGTTCATTTGTTCAAGCCTTTTGTTTTAGTTTGTGACTTTCTGGTGAATGTGCTGTACTGAACTAACAGGCTCGAGGGATGAACTATCTACACAACTGCACTCCCATGATAGTTCATCGAGATTTGAAGTCTCCAAATCTCTTAGTAGATAAGAACTGGGTTGTGAAGGTGAACTTCCTTTAACTCTCAACTCTAGGGAGTTTTGCTGCTTGCTTTTCACTTAGAATCCATGTGATATGTTTTGATTTTTCTGACTCTAGGTATGTGATTTTGGACTGTCAAGAATGAAGCACAGCACATTTCTTTCTTCTAGGTCGACTGCTGGGACGGTAAGCAGGACGGTTGAAGTCTAATGCTTTTTCTGTATGATTGTCAATAAACATGATCCTTAATTAGTACATTCTTAGATCTGTTTGTCTTGCTAGTATAGTTTGTCATCTAATGATGGTTGATATTTCTTTTCTATATATTAGTAGTAACACCAATTTCCATTAGATATGTGGAGGTGTAGCATGTGATTTTTTTCTTTTTGAGTTGACTTTACACGCAAGGTATAAAACTTTGGTTATATAGTGCTTGGGCACTTTTTTATTTTTTATGCTTGTTTAAGGATCTTTTAAGTGTTCCATCATACTTTGAAGTGTGAAACATTTGGTTATTTTCTATGCTTGCTATATTTAGTGGTTTTCCACATCCGATCTCATAATTCCCCGAGTCATTTTGTTTCTCAGGCAGAGTGGATGGCCCCAGAAGTGCTGAGAAATGAACCTTCAAATGAAAAGTATGTCCGATAACCATATTACCCAACTGAAAATGTTGAATAATGATGCAGTAGAGTGATTATAGAATGCCAAAAATTAAAACTTACTGGTCAATATAGGGTGTGACAGTTTCACAAATAGATTCATTCAGTGGCTTTTGGTATATGATTGATGATGTTGGATTACCAATTGTCCCCTGCAGATGTGATGTATATAGCTTCGGTGTTATACTATGGGAGCTTTGTACTTTACAGCAACCATGGGGGGGAATGAATCCAATGCAAGTCGTTGGTGCTGTGGGATTTCAGCATCGCCGTCTTGACATACCAGATTACATGGATCCAGCTATTGCAGACATTATCAGGAAATGCTGGCAAACGTGAGTTTCTGTGGTGTTTCAGTCTTGAAGTCACTTTACTTTCTATGTTTGCTCGGGGGTGTGTTGGATCCTCAAAAGTTATGCATTTTTGGAGGGTCCAAGCAACATAGACGACTTGTAGATTCCTCATTATCTTTGGTTCTTTACTTCTAAATTTTGGTCAGGCCTCCTGCTGGTTACAGTACAACAGAACGGTTCATTTAGCTGACCTCAACTAATTCGTGATTGAAGCATAGTTGGTTGAATGATTGATTGTGTTTTTTTTGTACATGCAGAGATCCAAAGTTACGGCCTTCATTTGCTGAGATAATGGCTGCTCTGAAACCACTACAAAAGCCTATTACTAGTTCACATGCACCAAAACCACCAGTTGCCAGAGGTAAGCCATCGCGAATCTTAGAAGATCCATCCGCGGAGCAGGGTTAGTACTGAAGAACGTAAATAGACGTATTTTTCGTTGGATTAGACAGGTCCAAATTTGTGCTCAATGAAGTTGAAGGAAGACATCAAAGAACCTGACAATCACATAATACTTCATATTTAAGCCAAATTGTGATTCTTTTGTTTCATCCTTTCAGTATTTTTAGCAGTGTTTCCCCACTTCTCAAAATTGTGTATCTGCCCTTCCCTTGTGTATTCATGTTTGATTCTCTCTTTTGTAATTAAAAAAAGAAAGAAAGAATTGCTTAAAAGAAGCTCAAGCTCTTTTATTTATGTTTTAGGTCATCAGTTAGATTTTGTACCTATTTTATTGAAACATGTGCAAATATAGCTCTTGAGACGAACAAAACATTAGACTATATTTAAGAGCGAATTCAAGATCTAAAGTTTATGAATTCAATTTTAAGTGTCTTAGGGTTAATGAGTTTTGTTACATTGTTACACAAAATTATACTCCACAATAAAAGTACTGGATACCGCCACTCATACACCCATGAGACAGTTGTCTAAGCCGTCCCTTTTGATTTGTAGTGTCATTTGAAGGAAGAATCAAAATTGATATACTAGTTAGGTTGATAAACAAGAAAGGAATAAAAAATGTCAGTCAAAAGGTTGAAACATTCGACGACAAAATCCTAAACCACACAAAAATCAGAGGACAATAATAGTGGTGACGTAGTACATATTCAGAACATGGTCAAATATAGTATAGTATACTAAGCCTTTCATTTTATTAAAAAAATAACACAGAGAAAAGAATTTTATGTGAATGGGGACAGTTATCGACTCCCATTTCTTGGGCCTAACCGCCATTGTTACAGTAAGTAAAATTAGCTCTTTTTTTGCTTTCTTTTATTATTATTATTATTATTATTTCTTTCTTCCTCACAATTCACAAACAAAAAATAATTGTTGCAGGTGGTTTACCAATTAATCTTTTTTATAATCACAGCACTCCTCAAATTTGATAAAGTCACCGACTTCGCAGGTAACAACTTACTCTTATTTCCCTTCACTTCTTGTCTAAATTTTGTATATCTGAATTCACAATTAAGATTTATACATATTTAGTAAATTTCTTAATACATGAACCCATAAATTATAAGCTAGCACCGCCCCGGACTGAGTTAAGGATTCTCCATCATAAGGCTTAGTACATAGTCAATTCCTCAAAATTTTGGAGAAAATTTCACCTCAACTTCTAATAAAATGTTACAATTAGACACTTTATAAAATATGTTAGTATTTTCTTAATTATACACATCAATCTGAAGTAGAAAATGTCTGGGATTTTACCTCTAGGTAAATGTGTATAAGTAAAAGAAATGACATATTTTATGTGGTCAACTTAACTACCTAATAGATGAATGAGAACACACGCAAATATCAAAATTGGAACCGAAAATGTCTAGTGGAAGCACTTCATTAAGAGTTGAGGTATTCAACTGAAACATGATCACTTGCGTATAAATGGAATATATAGATAAGTTTAAGTGGTTGGTTATGTATTAAGCCTTTACATAACCATTTATGTTATATTCGCGGTTCAAAAATGGTACTGCTAAAAGCAGCCAAATCATGAACCCTGATCTTTGACTTCACTAGTAACTTAGTAATACGTTTACTAATACTACTGTGTGTCATTGTTTTCGTCTGCATACAGGAGGTACAAATTTCATTGTGCTTGCATTATTAACTTTGATACTAAAGGGTTCATGGAATTTTCGACAGGTAAGTTTTTTCTTCAGTATCTGATTTAACAGTGTTGAATTTGGTTCAAGTTACTTTTGGTGTGTGTTAAGTAATTTCATAAAGGACTTTGCCAGTACTTGCTCTTTGTCACATGGGAATTTTGCCTTCAACTAGCACTTTCATGCTTCACTTTGAGAATTGCTTGTTCTAAAGAAGTCAGTTTTATAAGTTTTACTGCACATGTTGGTGGCATTTTGTGCATATTTGGATCAAGAATGAGCTTAATTACATAAGAAAACGTGCCCATGAGTTTATAGCTGAGTTAAAGAGGCGGATCAAAAATTTGAAGTCTATTTTGCTTGTTCTTTCAGGTGGTTTTGTCTGTGTTTGTCGTGATATGGGGCCTTCGACTGGGGCTATTTCTATTAATGAGGTAAAAATACCAATCTATTATATGACATATGTTAGTTTGAGAAAGGGACTACTGCTCTTTTCATATTAGGTCCCTGTTACAGCCTCTAAGATTTTCCTTTTTTTGTTCTATTCAGGATATTACAATGGGGCGAGGATAGACGTTTTGATGATAAGCGTGATAATCTGGGGAAACTGGCAGTATTTTGGCTATTTCAGGTTCATTTTCCTTTCCCAAACCATTATACCACATTATCTTGCATATCGTGGGCTTATGCTTACAGCAAGATAAGATTTTTACCACTTAGTGTGAATCACAGTTTAATTTGTATTACAGGCAATCTGGGTGTGGACTGTGAGTTTACCGGTAACAGTTGTTAATGCAAGTGACCACCAGCCATCTCTTCAGACGGTAGACATCATTGGTTGGATTATGTGGTCTATCGGAATTATAGTTGAGATTACAGCTGACCAACAAAAGTTAACATTCAAAAACTCCCCAGAGAACAGAGGAAAGTGGTGCAATGTTGGACTTTGGAAGTATTCACGGCATCCAAACTATTTTGGCGAGGTTATACTTTCAATTCGTATGTCTGAATTTGATATCCTCTGGACTAAATATGTTGGATATAGAAGTCTATGCCGAGGATCAGTGCATACACAAGCATTGCATTGGCACATTTAAGGTTTTGATCCCTATATTATCGTACTTATCTTCAGATCTTTCTATGGTGGGGAATATTTGTGGCATCAACGCCTGTGCTGGAGGGTGCTGAATGGCTTGTTGTGCTTGGACCAGTGTTCTTAACGTTGTTGCTGCTTTTCGTTAGTGGCATTCCCTTGCTTGAGGTGATATCACTGACTTGTTGCTTCTATCTCTTACATGCCCATTCGAGTATGACGTTATACGTGTACTTATAACAGGAATCAGCAGACAAGAAATACGGAAATGTGGCTGAGTATATAATATATAAGGACACAACAAGGTCAGTTCATAATCTCTCACTGGAGTTTCCCTGATTGTAGATTAAATTAGATGGTAACAATGACTTTCAAAATGAATTGTTTCAGCCCTCTTATTCTGCTTCCCCCTGGATTATATGGAAAGCTTCCTTCATGGTATAAAACTCTATTCCTTTTTGAGTTTCCGCTGTACAGTCGCAATCTTTCCCAATAAGAGCTAAGCTGGTAAAACTTCAATCTTCTACTAAGATTTTTTTTTTTCAATTATCTCAATTTTTCTGCAACTTTATTTGTTATATGATTCATAGGCTGCTTGTGCTTGTTCAATTTTTACTTGTTCTTGTGGTGACCATTGTTCCTGCCCTACTTACTGCCTAGTAGTATTAGTGCACAAACTTGTGTTGATGTCCAAAAGTCATAAACTATATTAACATTAACATCTCCTAGGCGGATCTAGTATTTGAACATTATGCTTAGAAGAAATCTAGAGCGTCAAGTAAACAACCCCTTCTCCCATCGTACGGAGCTCACAACATTTCGTATAGTAATGCAATATGCGATAACAAAAACTAAAATAAATTGCACAATTTGAACGGTGAATAAAACTATATTATATTAAAATAATAAATTGCAAAATACATATTAATATATACTTCCTAGTCGGGAGCAGCACTCCAAATAAGAAGGAGATTTGCAATGGCAGCGATTTTGACGCATAAATTTAAGGTATTTGATAAACAAGTTGGTGGATTGAATGCAAGGTAACACATGAATTCAACAATCCCATAAAAGATGCTGGAATACCAATATAGCAAACTACTACTGCTACACGATTGGGATGGTCTTTTTAATTTATAAAAAAACTTGAAAAAATTCTCGATCCGAATTACATGTATGTAAATATATTTTATATTGTTAAATTTAATATATAAATATATTTTTATAACATTTGTTCAAATATAAATATAACCTAGGTCATAGACCTAGGATGATTGGACGACTTTGGGTCTTAACTCTTTAATTAGAGTTTAATTAATTAGGTTTAAAATTAAAAGATACTATAATTGATACTCCATCAAACAATACGACAAAATCTATGCAAGCAATACAGCAACAAGGTTTTACATTCTTGACTTCTTGGTGAAGAATTCTTCAAGATCATACTTGCAAAAGAAATATTTTAATAATATTATATTTTGATGTGATATTTTAAATGTAAAAAAATCGAAAATCTATCAAACCGTACCGATATCAAAGAGAAATCGATATGATTGGGATGATTTTTAAAAATATAATTTTTAATTATACATCATAAACTACCCAAAAAGTTAGGAGGGTATAATTTATTAAAAAATAACCAAGTGAATCGTCACCCCTACTTATCACTCCGTCAAAACTAAGGACAAATTTGTGCCATATTATTTAGTTATATATTGAAGGAGGGGTATAGGTGTAGTCAAGAGAACCTCAATTATTCAACTTGCAAGAAAAAGAAACTAATTGTAATTCTCTCATAACAAAAATAAACTACTACATAAAAATCAAATTAAACCTACTAAAATCATAACAAAACAAAAAAAAAAAAACTAATCATCTCTATATATCTTGAATTCTTCATACTTGAAGCTTGCAAATACATATATTTAGTTTCCCAATCGATAGCATTGCCAAATAAAAACGATGCAAAGTCTCACAACAAGTGAAATTGCAGAAACTTTGACAAATATTTCAAGCTCGTGTGGTTTGAATGCAACGTAACACATGAAACTGATTACAAATATTTCAAGGAACAAAAAGAAGAGCAATGAAAGGAATGTTGAAATACCAACACAACAACGTCCTGCCATACCTAATTATTTATTTTGAGGGAGACTTAAGGGCCATAATTTATAGTTGCAGAAATAATGGATTCCTATACAAATAGAAATTCAATTTATTAGAATTGTTGTTGTCTTGTTAATTGAATTTTTTTTACGATATACAAAATTGTCATTTACTATTTTCCTCAGATTAGATAATCTAGCTATCTGTATCATATTTAAAATTAAGTAGTCTTTATATATGATAAAAATATATTTTAAAAATTAAAGAGTCCGTAATTAGAGGAAAATATATGATAAGAGGTATTAGAAAAATTAAAAATTAATAAGTTCTAAAATATATTTGGTAAAAAAATAAATATATTTTTAAATTAAAGAGCTCTAAAATATATGATAAGAGGTATTAGGATTTAGGAGAACTATAATTAAGGAGTACTAAATATATGATAAGAGGAAAAATATATTTTAAACATTAAGGAGTCCTAATATAAATAATAGGAAAATATATGGTGAGATCGAGTTCTAAAATTTTAACCTCTTTCATCGATATATCATTTTATTATATTCTTAAGTTATTTGTTACTAGACAAGATCTGAAAAAAGTTAGCAAAATAATAATGCTTTCTTTTATATTCTATCGTTTTAAAATTATTTTTAGAAAAAACATTATTCTTCATTGGGTTTTTTAATGTGATATTATATTTACGAAAGTCAAGTTGGATGAAAAAGTTAAATATAACATAAATATATCAATTTATATATTCTACGCATAATGTAAAGCTAGATGACAGTTTTTTTCTATGCTCATATATAATGTAGCAATATTGTTTGTTTTTTCTTTACCTTATTGTTTAGAACGTACTCTAAACTAGTGAATTATTAAACACGTGAACAAGGAATATAATTGTTGTTGGCTCTACTTTTGGTCCTTAATCATTGGAAATCTTAGGGAAAATATTCAGTCACAAAATTGTAGGAAAACTCTCCTTAAAGATAATTTATTCGCTATAGAAATTAGGAGCACAAAAACTGACAAAAATTCGATAAAGAATGAAAACTAGCATAATAGAGGAGAATAAATTTATGTATTCTTGACATCTTTTCTAACCCAAAAAAAAAGAAGACTTTTGAGTATTTATGAATGAATTATACACCATAATATGGTTAAAGAGCTCCAACGATCAAGATAAGAATAATGGACTATTAATAAAATTAAGAGGAATAAATGTCCAAGTAACGAATCTGTTACAATTGAAAAATTAACGTTTGGACATTATGTTAGAAAAATGGTCAAACAAAGGCTATTCAAGGAAGGGATAATAAAGTCCAAAAGTTCTCATAAAGAAAGCCATAAAGGCAAATTAAATGCAAGAATATAAAAAGATGATATAAGTAATATAGTTGAGATACTATTATTGTTTTCCCAACATTAATTATGCGTTTAATAATTCACAAATTAAAAATACTACTTATTACTGTCTCCGATCCACTTGTAATTGTCAAAGTTTCTTTTTTTAGAATCAAACGATAATAACTTTAATTAATATTTTATGATGTATTTTTTTATCATATTGATATGCAAAAAATTGAAATTTATAGCACTTTTCCTATCATTTTTGAATATCTAAATTTTTTGTTTAAAATATCGAATTAATGTAATCTAATTTAACTTTAAAAATTAGTCAGATTGATTTTCAAAAAGCGCAACATGACAATTAAAAGTGGACAGAGTGGGGGAGTATATGACTTATTGAAAAAAGAAATCAACATGTTTACGTATAATTGTAAAACTCTCAAACTAATTGTAATTATTCCATAATTTGAATGCTAAATAAAACAAACTACAAAGTACCAATAAATGAATTATAAATCTACTAAACCTTATAACCAAAAAAATAAAAATAAAAAGTAACGTAAACTTAAATAATCTTCTAGATCTTCATACTCATCAATGTGTTCAAAATTAATCTCCTCCTCTTCTGCCGCAGCAGCAGAATCGATAAATAAAAATGAGCACGAGTTTAATACAGAGTGCAATTGCAGAAATTTTGATGAATATATCGAACTTATGCGGTAAACAAGCAACTGGTTTGATGAATGCAACGTAAAACATGAAACTGATAACAAATATTTCGATCAACGCATAAAAGATGATGCAAAGACATGCTGGAAAACTGATACAAACTGCTTCGCAACCTCCATCATATAACATAAAAATAAATTATATGATACTTGATCAAAGTCTAATGACTTTTTATTGTAAAAGAATTTAAATAAAATGGAATGATTCTTCTATTGAAAATTTTGTTGGTGACTTTTAGTGGTATTGGGTAAGTAATCTTTCATAGAGGCAAATAAATTGTGGCAGACATACTTGTGAAAATGGCCTTTACATCAAATTTTTGTTTTGTGGGAACTATCACTTTTTATGACAGCTAATCTTTAAGCTGATTAATTAACGAACTTCATTAATCAAAAGTTCTAAATTTGAGTTTTAAGTATAAAAAAATTCTTAATAGGAACACTTTCCTTCGTATGAATTTTTAAATGAAAGCATGGTCACCGATCTTATAGCATTATTATTTATATAATCTTAGATATTAAACTTAACATGAATTAATATTCAAAAATAGAAATAATTAGATAGTACATGCAAAATAAAAGCCGATCGAAAGCTAAGGTCTTGCTATTTATTAGACCACAAAGTTATAGACTACAGGAGGACGCACGAATATCTGGTGTACCTCACCGTTATCAGCCACTCAAATAACTGAAAAAGTTACAACAAACAGAAAATAGTTTATTTATTACCCATCATCTTCTTAAACTCTTCAAAGCAAACGTAACCGTCACCGTTGGCATCAACGGACGTGATCATTCTGGTACAATCCTCAATTGTACAATTCTGGCCCAAACGGTTCAGGATCTGATGAAGCTCCGTCGCGGAAATCCTTCCGTTATGATCCTGATCGTAAAGATCAAACGCCTCCTTCAGTTCCTTAGCGCCGCCGTCGACGGAATCGTCGTTTTTGCAAAAATCTGCAAATTCATCTATGTTAATGCAACCGTCTTTGTCGGTATCGATTTCGGCCATCATACGTGCAACTTCCTCCGGCGAACTGTCGGATCCTAGGGCTTTCAGTACGCCGGAAAGTTCGTCGCCGGAGATCATTCCGTCGCCGTTGGCGTCGAAGCGTGCGAATACTTTTTTAACTTCTTCCATGTCTTGAAGGTAAACGCAGGGCTTGGGACCTTCGGTAGCCATTTTTTCCGATAGTGTATGAGAAAAAAATGAGAAAATACGTTATAGAAATGGAGGGAGATTTATAGGGGATTTATATAGGGAGAGAATGAGAGGTGCAGGGTTAGAGATTGAGAGCTGATTACTCGTGACCAGTTGAAGCCAACGGATTTAATTTGTCATTTTAATTTACTTATTTTTTAATCTCAAGTGTTTACATTAAAATATTACTCCTACTATGATAATATCAGTACATCCCAACACAAATTTACTACACTCGACCGACTTTTCAAAATTCAAATAAGTCTATTTATTTTTATACATTTTTGAATATTTTAAACTGACAATTATTATGACTTATAATATTTTTTTACTTAGTTTACAAATATATAAGTTTCATTTTAAAAAATTAAAGATTTCATGCACATATTATGAATCAAACTTAAAACTCTCGAAAAATGAAAAAATGTCACATAAATTAAAAGAGAGAGAGAGTAGTATTATTTGTTAGTACATATAATGACCTGTTATTTTATTATAATTTTTTAAAAATAAGATCTACGTATATGTTATAAGAAATCCTCAAATCCATTTATGAAATCAGTAATATATTATTCTAGATATTTAGAGTTCGAATCTAGTATAAATTACCTAACGCACATTATATGCAGCTTTTTTATGTGTAATTCAAATTGAGTTAAGTTGAAGCGGGTACGGAGCATCGAATCAGAAATTAAATGAAAATAACACAAATTTAGTTAAGTTCAATTATATGAGTCAGTAGTTTTTGTCTGTTTCATTCGAATTTGTTTTTTAAAATATAATTCGCCTTTTTAAAGTAATATCTTTAGTTTAAGTATGAACAGATATTAAAGTTACGTCAAAGTGCTGAAGTAGTTGTTTTTTAATTTATGAAACTTACGATAACTCAGGTCAAGAGATTATACATATAATTTATGATGCTGTTAAATTTCCATAAAATAACTGTTGTCCTAAATTCTTAGTTGAAATTTAGTGGTTATATATAAATGAATGTCACAAAAATTTAATAAATGGCATTTAAAAAGAGTTGACTATCAAATAAATAGAGGAGGAAGTATCTTTTCGGTTTTTGTTAATGTAAATCTAAAGGGAGTAAATGATTTTGTTTTGGTCATAAAGAGAGTAATTGATTATTGGAAACGAAGAGTAAAGTTTGTGATAGAATTATCGATCTCTTCTTTTTTCTAAAATCAAAGAATTGTCGAAATAAAATAAAAAAGAGATATTCTTTTTTTAAAAGTGAATTAAAAAGAAAAGCAAGACACATAAAATGAAACAGGAAGAATACGACTTAAGTTACTCTCTTTTGGAATCTCAGAATAACCCACAACCGCTATAATCTTTGTCACAGTTTCTGCCTTTCGGGTGAGCATGATAACCCCCACTATGTAACTGGGTAAACCTCTACTATGTAATAGTCTGCAAACCACAAATAAGATGTAAACCGCACTAAACAAGTCATATGCAACAGACTCAACTCAGAAGACATTGAAGGGAGATCGAGATCATCCGTATGGACGACCAACCTCCAGACTAATAGAGCCATTTCGAAGGATGAACATGACTACTTCATTTCATTTATTTTATTTATCTTATTATTTTTCTATTAATCATGCTTTATTGCTTTGATAACACTTGGTTTTGATCAAAGACTATTAAAATAACAATCTCTCAATTTTACAAAAAAATTATTATTTAAATTTGTTCATAAAATTACACTGAATATATCGAATTCAAAATGGAAGAGAGGAGGTGGGGGCTATGTGACAAGTTGGAAGTGAGTGAGCCGCGTGTACGGAGTGAGGCGTGTGTAGGACGTGTATCGCCCTTTTTTAGTTAAAAGAGTTGACGAAACCGACGACTCCATAATTGCTACTATGTCTCATATTATTACTCTGACTTGTCTGCAATAATAATAAATCATCAACTATGTACTAGAGAAAATATCTTACTTCATCTGAACTCTTCTATATAAATTAGTGGAGGACACAACCTAATATTACTTCAATAAATCTCATTATATCATTAGTTAAGACTCATTCATTTTCATGATTTACTCAATTTTGTGTTGTTCATATTTTAAATGTTTAGTTTTGAGCGTGCAAAAAAATATTTAAAGAGCATATAATATTGATAGAGGAAATAAATTATTATTTTCTGAGATTGTGATGGAAGACATAGTTTACGATCATCGGTTTTAATCATATCACTAGGCAATTGATTAAAATATTGCACAATGATCTGAAGTTCTGAACACTCTTATCATAGATAATTCTTACCTCTTGAATTAATTTTTAAATTAAGATAAATTGGACGTAGAATATTAATAAGTGAATTCAATCAAGACGTACGACTAAAGCAAAGTTTAAGTTTTAACATAACCCTAGGCTACTATGAATTCGAGTCTTCTTGGGTATGGGATCGTCTTTGTTAGGTAGTATTTTACCTCAAATGTGGGATTTTCCAGCGCGATCCGAGTGAGAAAAAAATCGTACTTGAAAAAGGCATGAGAGATAGTATATTATTAATCACTAATACTTCCATTAGAACACTCTCCAATTTGCTGATATATTTGTTAATCTTTAGTATGTTTTTATTCTGAAAAATATTTTTCACTACCAATAACACATACATTGTTCATCAAAAAAGCTCTTGGATTTGAGCTTTAGCATTTGTAAAAAGAATTTTTCATTGTCAAATAACCTAGAAAATTAGATAGGCTACTTGTTACAACAAATTAAAACACACTAATAATATAAGAAAAAATTACACAATTAAATATATGAAAATTAAATTGCTAAGGTAGTTAAATCTTTATGGCTAACTTTTATTGATAACATGATCTTAACTAACTCACAGATTACATTAAACTGACAGAGTAGGGCGAATCATTACGACAACAACATACCCAGTGTAATCCCACAGGTTGGAGTCTGCGTAGGGTAGAGCGTCTAATCATTACAACATCTAACTAAAATCATTTTATTAGCTTCAATCAACGAACACAGAATGACACAAATCAATTTTTCTTGGCAAAGAACAAACCCCATCTCTGCTCACCAGATGAACTTCTAACTAGCTTGGCCTTCCAACCTCCAACTATATCATTGTAGTCTTGCTATATTATATACACAAAAATTAGAAACAAAATGAGATGAAATCAATCATTAGAAATTTCAATTATACTTATATGACAATGCACTCACTTCAGAAAATTCTTGGATAAATGACTCTCTTTCATTCTCCACAATATCCAACTCTTTCTGGAGAACTTTCATGAACTGCAAGGCAAGTAATAGACATTTTAGGTTCATATCATCACTGTCTTCCAAGTGAAGCACGTGAAAGAATACGAGTTTTAAGTTCAAATGTGATGTAAAAAGATAACTAATCTGACTACATGTTGATAGTGTTTTATACAGTCAGTGTGTATAACTTAAATCCAAAACAAAGAAAGAAAAACATACCTGCTCAGTTCGATCCTCAGCAATAACTTCGTTGAAACCAGCATCTCTGAGCATCTATGATGTGAAATTATAAAGTAGCATTGTCATGCGAAAAAAAACACTAGCAAAGAAAGACGATTGGGACACATTCATTTTATGGGATAAATGTTTACCTGTCCATATGCTTCAACATCATGTAAATCGTAACCTCTTTGTTTGATATATGCTGCAAAGTCTTCGGAAGCTGGTCCTGCCTTTTTGCAATAATCACTTATGAGGACTCTGCCTCCAGGCTTCAGCCACTTATAGAAAGATCTGACTAATGCAGGCTTGTCCTGCAAACACTCGATAATTATTCAACCGTTAGGACGAGGAATAATTGTGGCAATGTAATGTTGAAGGTGAAACATATGACTTTAGAGCAGGTGCAGAATAACCAAGAAAATGAAATATGAGACTGCTAATTACCTGGATGTGCAGGATAGTGTCCCGGCTGTATATCACATCGAATGATCCTTCAGGATATGTTTTCACTGTGCAATCAGCAACCTCAAATTCAACCGCGCATTTGCGACCAATAGCACGTTCAAAAGCCAATGTGATCATGTTAACTGAAAGATCAATGCCGACAACATGAACATCATACTTCTCAGCCATGTAAAAGTCACCTCCACCGATGCCACAGCCTACATCAAGGACTTTTTCGCCAGGCTGAAGATCCATCATGGCAACGAATTCTTTGGTGGTGTCTGTTCAAGAACAAATACAGAATAACTGAATATCAGTTTACTTCTGCACTAAATTATTGTTTTTGGGAAAAAGGAACAAAACTCGCAAACAGAAATGTTCGGAGAACCATGTGCACAAGCCCTAACCACAATGATAATTCAGAGAAACAAACTAAAGATCCTATAGTATATTTCTTGCATGAAGTGATAATCCAAGAGGCATACCAATTCCTCCTGTGCTGACAAAGCCTGCCCCGAAGACACGTTCATATCTCAATATACCATTAGACTTGTACTGAACAGTGTCCAAGAAATGCTGAAATCCCCTGTTATCCTCAGAACAAACCTTCTGCCATATCCAGCAAATCTGCAAGTTGCAAGCAGCAAGAACACATTGATTTTATCGTCAGGTGAATAGTAACTAACAGAAGAGTAATGATGATGGCAAAGTCATACCTCATTTTGATTCTTTTTGTTTCTTACATAAGTTTCAATGCACTTATAACCGATGAGAGAAAGTTCATATGATTTTCCAGCATCATCCTTTAAATTACATTCTTGGAAAACCTGCATTAAGTTACAATCAGAAGAAGAAGATAATCAAACAACAGAATCAAGTAGTTTAAGCTGAGCAAGAAAAAAAAACTTGTGACTACTTTTGAGTGATCTTTTAAGCCGTCGTAAAGCAAGGACTTGAATGAAAACATTACTAGACATACTGGTAATTGAATGTTCATCCTTAACTTTCAGAAAAAAGAAAAGATCACAATACACATAGAATTAATGTAAAGCTCTAGTCACTCATGCGCTAATTTTTTGTGAGAATGACAAAAACACTTTTAGAATGACCTTTGTATAAAATCGAGGCTCTCGATAGTGGGTTGGGTTGTTCTTTCCCTTGTGGTCTCCTGATTGATGGAAGCATGTCTCTCTAAAAAATATATAGCCACCAACTTTCAACCATTTGATCATTCTCTCCACAAGGTCCTGAACCTGCAAAAAATGGAAAAAAGTAGTTTGAAATGTTAAATAGTAATCGGTCAAATAAGAAATTCAAGACATATGTATGAAGATCAAGGGAGATCCTAAGAAATTCATTTTTCCATAATCATCATCCATAAAAGATGTTCCTATCTACATTTGGAAAGTAGTCTAATGACTATAGAATGTAGGCTTGTTCGAAATATTTTTTACTCAAATTCTCCAGTTTTCTAAAGGGATGATACTTTCCAGTTCCGAAAACTTTGGTATAACCTATACAACATTATTTAGTTTTCAGCTTTCCTACCGCAAGCATGATCTGGCAAAGAGGCTGCATTTTGATGATGATAGATGCATGTCACTGTTAGATGCAGACACTACGACAGAAGTTATCGGACATAATACTAAAAAGTGATATTGATGAATCACGTCAATTCAAATATCCTGTGTTATTGACATAGTTTAGTGTGTGTCTGTCATACTTCTCTCTTTAGCTCAACCATGACTTTTACACAATCCTCTTATTAAGATAGGCATTTAATTAGCAGAAGTCCGCCTAGGCATCGTGTCATGCCTCCTGGATTTGAGCTTAGAAATAACTTACTGGTCATAAAATTTTGTATTATGTGCAACCTTATTGAAATTTTCATGTAGGAAGCAGGAAAACATTACCTCTTTGTCGGAAAGATACATCAGTAGCCAGTTGGAAAATATCAAGTCCATCGATTCAGGTAAAAACGTCAAATCTGGTGAGGTTACATCAGCACACACAAACTTGACATTCTTGTGGTGCCCGTTGATGCTTTCATTCTGCAAAGAAACAAATAAATAGATAAGCAAGTATATAAAAACCTATTCACTAGATTTGTCACCATATTTATCTAAAATGAAGCAACAACAAATGAATCATAGAACCAACTCATTCACTGGTTCATATAATCAAACGTCCCAAAGGAAAAAAGCCACAAACCTTCTTAATCACTTCTTCAATAAAGTCCACTGCTACAAGCTCCCCAGCCTTCTCGGCTATGTCCCCTGTGAAACGACCAATACCAGCACCCAATTCCAACACGGATTTCCCTTCATATGAGGGGAGAAGTGAAAGCACCTACGTACATGACAAATCTCAATATTTGAGTGTATTAGCCAATACATTTTCTTACGGCAAATCTTGTGAATTCACAAAATGAACCATAATAAAATGTGATGATACAACCTTTTGGACAAAATTAAGTCAAAGATTCTAAACCTCCAAAAGAGAGGTGGTAATAAGCAAAATACATCAATAAAAACTTATAACAAACCACTTTATCTAATGACAAAGAAGTCCCCTAGTAGCATGCATGAGAGAGTAATAGATAGCCAATCTTGATCCAGGATTTGTGCCTAGTATAGAGGACAAACACTTGCTTCTTGCAGAAATGCAGGATAAGACTGTGTACAATAGACCCTTGTGGTTCAGCCTTTCTGGATTTCGCACATAGCAGAAGCTTAGTGCACCGGACTAACCCTTTTTTCGAGAGGAAAAAGAATTGCTATACTAAGGGGTCACAAGCGAAGCACCCCCAGACATATGGTAAACGGGAGACACCAATCCGGTGTAGATTAATAAGGTTTCACACTCAATTTAATTAAGTCTGAAACTATAACATTAACAAGAAACATGGAAACAATTTATACAAAAAGAAGCATATATACCTCAGGCCTATCCTCTTTGTCAAGATCAGATGCTGCAGAATCAAGCATCATTGCCTCCAAATTGAGTTCAGTAGTTTGCTCCATCCAATAACTCTTTTGAATCTCACGCTCTTGTCCTACCCCTACACACAACACATTAAAATGTCCAATTCAAACAAAAAAACAGAAAAATCAAAAAGTTAAATAGATGACACATTAACTATGCTACAATTCACAACACTTCCTTTATGCACGAATGACTATTTCAGTAGCAAAAACAGAGGATTATTTTTGTTGATGAGTGTCATAAACAGAGGCGGATCCAGCATTTAAGTTTTATGAATTTAATTTTTAAGGTTCTTAGGATTGAACTCGTTATATTATTAAATTTGAGAGTTATCTTTTTTATACTATATAAATTTATGCTCCTCGTCAAAAGTATTAGTTCAGATGAACCCGATATAGATACTCTGTATCCGTCTCTGATATCATGTTGAAGTGCGCGCATTATTATCAGAGAACATTGATTACCTGGAGCAATGGCAGCCATGATAGAAGCTTGTGAAAGGAAGCAGCTGAAGAGGTTAAGAACCTTCAACAGCAAGACGAGATCTAGAAAAGGACCTTGATTTACAATTACTAATTCTACCTCTCTGCTGCATCAACTAAACAAAAATATGTTAAGCAATTTGTTTTGCTGTGGTTTTGCCACTTTATAGACCACGACAAAAGCATTGGAAACACAACACTGCTGATATTTTTTTTGTTGTCAAGGGGAAAGCAAAAATGGTTTATAAATTAGTAATACACTAATACTGAATCTGAATAAGAAATAAGTAATCTCAAAATTAATTTTAGGATGAATTCTCATATTTGACGAGATAAAATGAGAAATGATTGATTATGAAACTAATTATCATTGTAGTGTGGTGGAATAACAATTTTGAAATTATTATTCTGAAATAACTTGTTCTCACTCGACATTCTATACAAATCTTTCTAATCCGCTAGCGGGTGGTCCTCTCCTTAGAGTCAAGTGGCTTTCAGCTTCCAGAGGCGCTGTCAGCACCGACATAAATTTCCCACCCCGCTCCTGATAAAAAGAGCGTGTAAGACTTCGAAGGGACATTCACACTTTGATTCGTGAGCAACTTCACGAGAACATTGTGAAAGGGAAAAATGGCGACTGTCCGTGCACTTTCCGGAAGAGCCCATAGTGTAAAAATATTAAGTTAATTTGTTGCACTTTAGACGTACCATGTCTACTTGAGTCGGTGGCATTTAGTTGAATATCTATTGTCCAAAATTATATAAGGTATATAAAAAGTAATTTTATGTATGAAAACAAAAGTAATTTTCTAACTTTGATATTTTTTAATTTTATTTTAATTTAGAGCTGATATATCCCTAGTTATGAAAGTGACTCATATATATCCTTAGCGTTATACAAATGACTCCTATATACTCTATCGTTACAAAAAGAGCTCATATATACCCTTCATCGAACGGAAGTGAAAAAAATAGTTTTAAATTTATATTTTTGACTTTTAATTTTTTTTTTTAAAAAAAAAACATGTAGGGGTATATATGATCCTTCTAGCAAAGTTCAAGGTATATTTTAATTTTTTTCATACATAAATTATTTTTTGACTTCTTTGACTATCATTATTTGAGTTTCTTATTCTTATTTTTTTCTTTCATTCTTTAGTGTAAAGAAAAAAAATTAAAACTAATTTTTTGGCTATATTGTAATTTAGTTTTTGTATTTGTAAAAAAAATTTGGAGCATCTATAGTAAATCTTACAAGAAAATTGGTGAAACATAAATAAATTTAACCATCAAAATAATAAATTTAAATGTGTTGTTGAAACAAAAAATTCAAAAAAAATAATACGTGTGAGGAGATCAAATATACTCTATATGGATTATAAATATTTTTTTTAAAATAATTAAAAATTAAACCAAAATTTGTCTTTTTCACTTCTGTTAGAGGAAAAGGGTATATGTGAGCATTTTGTATAACAGTAGAGGTATATATGAGTTATTTTCATAACGAGGGGTATATCAACTCTAAATGACAAAGTCGAAGGGTATATGAGGCCATTTTCCCTTTAGATTATAAAATTTTAAAGTTTGTCTTTTCATTATTAAACTTCATCTTCATTGAAACATCACATCAATTAAAATTTTAAATAAAAATCATAAATGTATATTAAATTTCGAATATTCTTAATTTTTTTTTTATCATTTGCCAAGTGCTGTTGTAAATGAGTAAAATTCAGCTTTCATGAGCAAGCTTATATTTATTGTTTATTTTATTAGGAGAAAGGTGAGTGATGTTCATTTTGATAGCCTAGTGGCTGAATATTTAGTTTAAAAGCTTAACATTGGATCAAGAGAATATTATATTTTGTGGTCTTCTTTCTTGGGTACATATTCCAATGACAAAAGAGTCATATATTTTTATCATTTCTCTTCTTTTTCAAAAAAAAAATACAATTGAGATTTTTCAATTTGTTTGTCTTCTTCACAAGTCACAAGTGTATCAATCATTCTGTTAATTGAAGATTAACTTCGATTCACATGATCTTTGAAATCTAAATAGTAGCTTAAAAAAACAAACATGTGTGTAAATTAACAAATACTCCAGAGTGCAATCCACTCATACTATATTTTTGAATATATAATAAAAGAAACATTATTATTTATTACGTGATATTTTTCGGATTTCGAGATTCAAACAAGTCTATCTTTGACCATAAATTTTTCATATATTTTTTAATTATTTTGAATTGTCAATTATTATGACTTATAATACTTTTTACGTAGTTTTCAAATATATAAATTTCATTTCAAATTAATTGAAGATTTCATGCGTAAATTTCCGATCAAACTTAAACTGTTTAACTCTCGAAAATTGAAAAGTGTCACATAAATTGGGACATAATAACTTTTATTTTAGATCCAAACATTAACGCATAAGAAATAGTAAAAAATAATTAGTTGTTCACTCACACACTTGATGATTCATGTTTTTGATTATTAAAAAGAAAAATTTCACAAACAAGAAAACTAATATATTTTTCTTCCTCATTTTTATTTTTCACACTCACTGCTACTAATAAATTTCTCTATTATCTATTATCTTTTGAGAATATTCTGTTTTTATATATTATATTATATTATATTATTATATCGACTAGCCCTTCCAAGATGTGTAAGGCCGTGCAGAGATATAAGAGACGTTTGGATGGATCCAAGAAACCAACCCTTTGGACATAAATTATACTAATTGGTTTAACAAATTTGAAGTTTTATGAGTTTTTATGAAAATTTCTAGTTAGTACGATAATAATAATTGGTTTAACAAACAAATAGTCACATATATTGAATAGATTTCTTACTATACATATATATTGTTTCTGAATAAAATTTACTGAATTCATGTAATTGTAATCAATCCGCCCCATATTATAACTACTCTATATTCACTTAACATGTCATTCATCCACCATAAACGTTTGTCCATTGTCCCACATTTTTTTTTTTTAAAAAAAAAAAAAAGCATAGTTGCAACAAAGTGATTCTTTTTCTTTTTTTCTGATTATTTACATAGTATTTTATATAAAAGTCATATTAAAGCAGCTTTTTGGCGGTGTTTGGTTATAAAAATAGTGGCCTACGTCTACATGCATGGGTTCAATAATTTGATGCTTAGGTTTGATTTATTTTTTTTCCTCGTAACGAAATGTTGTTTTAGAGAACATAAAATATAACATATATCAAAAGTTAGTTCCAAAGGAAATATGGCCTGGTAAAATATTTTTATAGAAAAGTTTAACTATATTTGGTTTAGTCCAATCAACAGAATTTGGTTATGTTGTTCGGCTCTTCAAAAATGTTGCACATCCATATCGAATACTATGAAAACGCATTACTTTTAAAGAAGTCGATACAATCTAAGACATTCCACACAGATTATTAGTGTTATAGAATGTAAATGCCTCTAATCCTTTCACAATAAACTAACTTTTGAAATTGTGATTATTCCTTAGATTCCATATCTTTTAGGTATTTAACTTGTCTGTTTTGTAAATAACTATGTATATGATGTTATTTTGTTTAAGAATGCTAAATATGTATAAGCAGTATAACTAAACTATATCATCTGTAGCTCCATATATATATATAACTAAAACAATTTCAGCAAATTACTAGACAAAATATAGAATGTTTCAAATCACATTTTACTAAGCTGCAGAGTGCAGACCTTCTGTTGTGTGGAGTACACAGGCATATTTATCAATTTTGGCCTATATATGTGAAACTCGATTATCAGATTGATCCATGAAGAGCTAAAGGGATGTGGGGCGAAGACAGCAACTGGATGTATGCATTCTATAAACGTTTGCTGCCAGGAATGTCGATCCACTGAAGTTGGAGTTCGACCTCTCCACATTCCACGTTTCTCAATCTAAGGCACATATCTTGCACAACTTGGTTGTCTTGCCATGTCACTTTGCTCTCTTCAGACAGACAGTTTGCCCTGCACGGCGTTGCTCTTGTGATCACTGTGCCACATGGGAGGGAATCTAAGTTCATTTTCAGAGCATCTAAAAACGGTTTGATATCAAATTCTGCATCTCCCATTTTGTCATCCATGCTGAACATATCGTGATCGTATACAGTCTGAAAGAAAACATAAATGCAAAATCAGGACAATACAAGTGAAAAATTTGCACGCGTAAAGGATTATCTTATAGCACCCCTAAAAGGAACATATTGAAAAAGGAACAGATAGGTTTAATCGTATACAATCACCAGCAAGCAATAAACTTTACCAGCTTAACGGGAAGATTTGCGTCTGAAACAGAAAGGGTAAGATCTTCATTCCATTCAGGATTAACATCCTTCTTTATAACTCGCGTCTTCAGTTTCTGCATAAGTTGACAAGTGTAATCAATAAAGACTATACAGAATAGGAAAAAGATTGCAATCAAATGCCAAAATCCGAGTTACTTATCATATCCCAAGCAGTCGGAGATTTGTGAAATTACTCACAAGAAAGATACATTATCAAGAGCCTAGAGTAAAAATAATTGCTACATGTATGTGTGATCTGATTCTGCCTCACTACAACAATAGCTTCTATATAATCTATCGTTTGATAAATCCTTTAGTATTCCAACTGAAGCATGCATTACGTACAAGTAACTGAGCATTACAGACAAAACTCTTTCCAATACTTAATATAGACACATGTAATCAATAAAACCACAGCTGCTCTTTTTGGAAGATCAGAGGAATCTAAACGAAACAGGTTAGGCTGTCAAGCTGCAGGGGCTTGTGACTTATGTTGCATGTTTGCAGCAGTTTTGTGAGTTCCAAAAGTTCACCAACGGTTTTAGCAATTAATTGAAAATCTCCCTATCTTTTCCCATCTTGAAAAAGAGAAGGCTTCTATTCATCAGTGAAGAAAGTTGGACCTTTTAACGACATTTTGAATCCCAATATATTAAAATAGCAAGGGTTAAAACTACAGCTATATACCTTCAAACATATTTTCCTCACTCCAAGAGCGAAAGATTATCCAAATTGTTATACTATCTCATGAGTACTATACTTGTTATACCAAAGGACTTATCCCGGTAGACACATGAAAGCTACAAGCAGTCAAAATCACCTAACATTTACATAGTAGTTTTTGTTTTTATAAGCAATCACCTAAAATTACTAGTTTACAAAGCAGAATATTTTCATAGATCCATGAAGAAAATATCCCATTTTCCTGTTTTGCTTATAGCCTGCCGAAAATTGGCTACAACACAGAGACAAAGACTACATCCAGTCCATTTTATCTACTTTCCGAAACTCAAGCACTTCTTATGGCACCAAACTTCTCAAATCTCCAAAACGGCAAAACCAAAAAGATTTGGAATTGGGACTGCACCATAACACACTGAAAGTTGTCCTTAGTTTTGTATGATTACCAGTCTCCTCTGCCACACCTTCTATAAGTCAAAGACTAAGGGTGTGTTCGATTTTTCAATTTTTCCATGTTCGGTTGGTCAAATATTTTGGAAAATATGATCTCTAGGAAAACAAGTTCCTTAGAAATGAGGAAAAACAAGCTCTACTAGTGACAATCCACATTGATTGTGTCCTCCCTACCCTCCAACATACCTCATCTTCACCCCGACCTCCCATAGACCTCATCCCAACCATCCCACACGCCTACCTCCCCACCCCCACCTCCCATAGTATTTGTTTAAATTATATATAAATGCTTTGAGGATAATAGTTTTTGCTTACCTACTGAACACAAGAAAATAAGTAGGAATGTTTTCTAGATAACGTTTTTCAAGGAAACATTTTCCTTCATACCTAACACACTCTAAAGGTGGATAGAAATATGTAAACACTACAGAATTCAACAATCCTTCCTCAACCCCTTTTTCACAAGTCATGACTTACAGGACCATCTTAACAAACCACATGAATAGTCAATGCCGGAGAACAAGATCCTCACTAATTCCAAGTTAATAAATAAACAAATGGTAGGCCATCCTCATAAATGTTAATGTAACATCAAAACTACTATATGGTAAAAAATCACATCTTTTACTTCATGTAATTGGTATACAAGACTTTAAAAGTAACATCTTCAAATGTCACATAATTGATTATAGCCTCTAGTGCACAAAGATCCACA
This sequence comes from Solanum etuberosum, assembly GCA_029582245.1. Taxonomy (NCBI): domain Eukaryota; kingdom Viridiplantae; phylum Streptophyta; class Magnoliopsida; order Solanales; family Solanaceae; genus Solanum; species Solanum etuberosum. The sequence continues at coordinate 65,491 of JAJONR010003294.1, read as the reverse complement.
GTAAGTAAATTAAAATATCTCGTCAGAAAAGTAACAAGAAAAACTTTATTTTATGCCCTCCCGCACCTGACACTAGTTGTTTGAGGCTTCTTTTTTTTTGTCGTACAAGTTGATAGACCCAAATATTACACTTTTGGGTTCATAAACTTCGAATTAAAAAAAAGTCTCACACAACTAATTCGTGAACAACATGGTATCAACCAATCCATTTGCCACTCATAAAACAACATAAAACAGTCAACAGAGTAGCTATGGGGTGATCAAACCATCATATATAATACATCTCCATCACCATATGAACAATGATTTCATAAGCTTAACCAAAAAAAAAAGCAATTTCATAGATAATCATAACCAGAAGAAACTAAACCAACCCAACATCCCAAGAAATACAAAAAATACACATATTGAGATAGAATTATAAAAAATTGGACAAAAGGGGAAACAAAATTCAATCTTGGAAACAATCAAATGCAAGCAAACATAAGACAATCAATCCCAAACTAATTGGGGATGAGCCTTTAGCGGAGCCAGAATTTAATAAGGGCTTTAAAGTACGACTATATATATATACATAAAAAAAAAGATATTAATCATATATAAATAATGTAATTTTTCGTGGAAAGTTCTGCATACCTGTTTACCCATTTTGACAACAACATAGGGATCACTGCTGCGGACATCACGTACAGCGAGGTTTATACCTCTCTTAATTTTGATCCTTAAAAGACCAAAAAGATTGTCCATTAAGGATTTTGCTCTATTCTTCCTTCCTCTGCTGCTTTATGGGGTCAACAAAGACACCATAAACAAAATATAGTCTCCCCTCTTTATATATATTATTTTTCAAAAAAATAAAATAACTTATTGGTGACAGTAATATAGCAGTTACTTAATTAATACGAAAAAAAATATATATTTTTTTCCTTTTAACACCTTCCCCACCAAGTGAAAGTCTTCCTCTAGTCAATCTGAAAAGATGGAAAAACAAGTATATTTATTAGAAAAAATAGTCACAATTTAGGTATTTTAGGAGTATGAATTGAAGAATTTTATATATATTAGTTGAGGCTGAGTTAGAATTTAAAATTTATGGTTCGAAATTCTGATTCTTTTATATTCTTGGATTTTGAATTGAACAATTTATATATATCTAATGAATGAACGTAAATACAATAGTAGAGGAAGGGGGATTGAAAAAATATATAGCATAAATTTAAAAAATTAGAAAAGAATTCCATGTGTGACATTTTAAAATTCTTTTGAATTTGATTATCAGAATTTTTTATTTCGCCACTATTTATCACGAATGACAAAAAGAATCCAATCCAATTTGTTATTGAAATTGACTTAGATCCAAATTCTTGACAAAAAGTAGAGAAAAAAAAGAGAAATTTAATTTCAATTATTTGAAGAAGATGGGGAAAAAAAAATCCATTTTCATATGTAAATTAAAGTTGATAATTGATACTTACATTTGAATGATCTTCTTAATAAAGGAGCTTAGCGCTGCCTAATTAGGAGAGGAAAAAAGAGAGGAAGTTGTTAAGGTAATGCCTATTTTGTGTATTTCTTGGGGGATATGGAGTTTTACATGCAAAAGAGGGGAAAAATGATGAAATTTAAGGCAAGGCAACAAGTTCGAAAATATGTTGTTAATAGGAATTGTGGTTCTTAATTATATGATTTAATGAGTGCTTAATTCTAGTCCATTAGGCAAATGATTTTAGCGATATTTATAACACTTACATATCGTGAGTCTTTTCTATTTATAGTTATTATTATTATTCCTAAAAGAGCGAATGTTATTACTGAAATTAAAAACATCTAGAAGGGGAAAAACTGAATTAAACCTCATTGAACAAGATCATCTTGTATGAGGTGAAATTTATGCTTGACAAACGGATGAATCAGATTATGATACGTGGCTGAATTGAAATCGGAGAGACGTTGGTTCTTCTTACCTCAGCCTGAGAAAATTCTGAGATCACAGTCCCATACATGACCTTCGAACAGATTAGCCGGTAGCCTCCAGTCTAGCGTCAACCACATGCAATTAATAGCTTTTTCAAAACTATTCTCTACTTTTTTCACATTACATGGCATAAATCTTGTTTTTTAGCCTATAAAAGAGCTCTCTCATAAAAGAGAAGGGCATCGAGGATACTCTCTCTCAAAATATTACTAGCTCCATTTTAGGGTTCTAATGAAAGGGGGCATTCGACATCTTCCTCTTTTGTATTTTTCGATTAATTTATATTCTTGTACTCAATCCCGATTTTGTTGGTTTAGCCAGAATAAAACAAACTTAATTGAGATTATTCCACTTATCTTTAACCATTTTTCACAAATTCTAATGTTTTCCAAAATTACGATATTTTTTTATAGAGACTTCTTATATATATAAACAAGTAATATTATTAAGGGTTGTGGGAAAATGAATATAATCATGCATGTTATCCTTAATCAAAATGGTTCGATGAAATTACAGTGATCTAATGCAAAATCTCAAGTATATTTACTAAAAAATAATTGTGCATATATTGCACGTGCATCATATGCCAAATATGCATCCCTTAGGTCTCACCTATGTACATCCAAAACATATCTTAAATTAGCCCTTTCACAAACCACGTAAGAACAAAGAAGAGTTATAAATATTAAATGTGAAAGAAACTAAAGAAAAGGATGTTATATTGAATCAAAATAGCACCATAAAAATGAACCAAAACCTCAATATATAAAGGTTATCATATAAAGAGGGATGTGATATTGGCACGGCTCAATCAAATAACAAACTCTACAATTTAGATGGAGATTGTTATCTAATTGAACCACACCAACATCCCAGTTAGTTGATCAATCAAAATGTAAAATTACCTCAAAATATTTTAACTCGATAAATTGATCTGATTTTAAACATAATAATTGGTCAAAAAGTCAAAATTACTTGAAGCATATATATGCTTGAACAAAAAGTAGTACAGTCATATATAAGAGCAAATTCATAGAATAAGTCCAAAATGGAATATGTATAGTTTTATTTGTTAATCTTAGTGGCATCAATCAAAATTATTAGAGATTCTAATAAACCAGGTCGTCTGTATATATGGTCAATTAACTGTTCATATTTATTTTTTAAACTACTAAAGCGACAATTAAAATAGAAGGGAGATATTTATATTGAGGATCCATTAAAACTAGTTGTTATATTGAGAATCCAATAACTAAAATAATTCTCAGAAATTCAGTAACTTTTGTATGAATCCTGTATTTATATTGAGAATCCTTTAATTACGTAAGAATTTGATAGTCATATGATTAATATTTTGAATTCGCCTTTGAACGAATATTCTCAGTATGAGGAAAAAAGGAGATACCATTGACATAAACGCATTTTTCGGAGTGATCAAAGGGAAAAAGACCAGCACAATTAACTCCACAAATATATCGACAAAAATATATATATTAACATGACTTTTTGTATTTATATATTAGTCTTTGCCGTCCAAGTCAAACTATTTTATTGATGGCAGTTCACATGGAAATATCTTACTACATTAACATCAACCAAATCAAAAATTAGAATTTAAAATGCCAATAAGAATTTCCACTTTCTGGAGAATTTTAGTTCACAATCCACCAATCGTGATTTTTTAAGATATGTCATACGCTGAATGGCTTTTCAAAAAATCAAAACAATTTTACTACTTATCATTTTTTTTAAACTTGAGTGATCGTTTGATAAATTTATTCGAACTTATACGAAAAAGCATTCACCTCTGATGAGTGCTTGATTTGTTAAAAAATATTTGGAAGGGAATATTATTTTCACCTTAACGAAAAAATATGATATATACTAGATTGCAATGACATGTCTCATAACTAAGATACTGTAACTAATTATAACATTGAAATAAAATTCAAGAAGACCCTCTTGAACAAATCAATATATATATATATATATATATATTTATTTATTTATTTATTTATTTTAAAGAATTTAGGGCCTTTTTTCTATTTTTAACACAATAATATTATGTGTATATATATATATATATATTACATTTAATTAGTTACTTAATGAGCATTTACACCTCCCTAAAATTAAGGAATTTCAAAGTATTTTTTAAATATTTCTTTTCCTTATGTCCTTTTTCTACCTATTTTTTTAGTTTTTATTATTATTATTTATATACCTTCTATTTCTATTATTTTTTTAAAATAAAAATATTTTATTTATCTCTTCTCCTTATTAACATAAATGTGTTCTTTCTATACCTTCTATTTCTATTATTTTTTTAAAATAAAATATTTTACTTATCTCTCCTTATTAACATAAATGTGTTCTTTCTTCCATTATTTTTCATATCAATCAATCTCATTTAATTTATTACCATTAAAATTGCAGAACATTAAAGACATTTTCTTTTTTAATATCTTCATTAATACTATTAATTCCTACGACCCTCCCTTTTTCTTCTGTTGTATTCCTTTTATTTATAAAAAAAAACACTTATTCAATTTTAAATCTTAAATTATGACAAATTTCAATCACATTTATTTTCTATTAAATGAGTTTTACCAATTAAGCCTTATAATTTTAAATCAGTTACAAAATCTTTTTACCTTCCCTTCCTTTTTATATTTTCATAAAATTCTCATATATAAATATATTTTCTCATTTCTTTCAGAACCTCTTTTACATGTTTATTCTTTTTAATTATTCTTGATTATTTTTTGAGTTGTAGGAGCTTGAATTTTCGTGTGACAAGAATGCAGAGGAATGTTGTGCTAAAATTTTTCAAGAACGTTAAGGTTCGAAGGTGTAATTGTAATTATTTTTTCTTTTGTCATATATTATTTATGCTCTTTTTTTTTTCTTGAATTGTTGTTCTTTTAACTTTGAGTTGTAGGAGCTTGGATTTTCGTGTGACAAGAATGAAGGGGAATGTTGTGCTAAATTTTTTCCAAGAAAATTAAGGTCCGAAGGTGTATTTGTAATCTTTTTTTCTTTTGTTATTATATTATTTATGTTGATCTCTTTTTTCTTTTTTTTTGATTTGTTGATATTTTAACCTTTTGAAAACTTACGTATTTTATTAGGACATTTCAATATGAATGAAGAATTTAGAACACTTGGAAACATTTAAAAAGTATTCAATTTTATTTCTCGAACTGAGACGCATATTGTAATGAACTTTCACTATTTGAAAAGTAAGAATATAATTATTATTTTTCTTGATTTCTCACGTAAAAATACTAACTTTATCATCCAAAATATGGAAATTATAGTTACTCACAGCTCTAGAAGCAACTACATTCTTTAATAATAGTGCTTACAAATTACTACTAACAACATACTCTTTTTTTATAAATGTACCTCATGTGAATCATAAATAAAATATAGACATACTTTTTTATTTTAGGAAAATAAACACGTAGAAAAATATAAAAGCTAGAAAGATTTTCAAAATTTATTCTTTACATTCTTTGTTTTTTCTTTTTTGGCTTCTTTTAACTGTTTACAAAAATAAAATTAACGAAAGTTTTTGTAGCTTCACCTGTATTAATAATGAAAGAATTGAAATTAACAAAAAATATATAATTAAGTGTTAATCTAATTTATTTGTAGTTGAAGAACAAAAATAAGTTTTAAATATTTAAATATATATATATATATATATAAAAAGTTGAATATAGAAAATGTGATGTGATTTGATTAAATATAGCAATTAAATGCAGTAAAACCCCAATTAAATCTAGCAGCCCACGTTGCAGTACCCCTCAATTACTAATGCAAGTTTATCTATGGTAAAAATTAAATTAGGCATAACTAATGCCCTTAATACTCATTTATTTATAATTATCCAAATTCGTTATTTACTTCAATTTTATGTTACTATTCTTTTTGATTACTAAGTACTAAAAAGAAAGTCATTTCTACTGCGTAACATTCTTTCTTTTCCTTTTTTTAAGCTTTCTTTTCAATTCTTCATTATTATTAATGTGCTCCTTCATTTGAACTCTTTTTCCTAGAAAAGAAGTTATTTCTTAGGTTCTTTTTTGTTTGTTTTTCTTTTGCCACAATTATTCATTTTATATTGTATTTTGGTGCAGAATTTTTTTTTGTTGGGAAATAAAGTAGAATTTTCCCTTACTTTGTGAGAAGTATTTGTCCAAATTCAAGCTTGTCATCATTAGTAATATATCATTGTTTGCTACTCTTATTATTTATTGTAAGTTTGTATATAGTTATACTATGAATTTCAACGTAATATTTTTTAAAGAAAATGCCCTATTATAAATGGTAGGAATAATTATATTAATTTCATATTGAATTTTGGTAATTCTCATAACTTTGTAGAATATATTATCATTAATGTTATATCAAATTTTGTTACTTTTTTCATTTATTGCAAACTTGTACATAATTAGTGTTGACTGGAATGTAATAATATTTTTTTTGGAGTAAATGTCTTATTGTAATTTTAGGAATAATTATATCAATTTCATATTGAGTTATGGTTATTCTTTCATTATATTTATAAATAAATAAAAATGATTGGTATGATTTTGTATTTGCTCCCAAAACGAATCACATGACTTTTTTTTTAAATGTGGATGTTCCTTTTATCTCAAAATAATCTATATAACATATAAAGTTAGGCAAAAGAAGAATGACATGATGTTTTTAATCAGAAAATCATTTTTTCCAATATCATATGCAATTTAAAGTTTAATAGAATTCAATCTATGATGGTTATAATAGCTATAAGATGAAAATTACCAGATTTTAGTTGTTTTAATTTTATCCTTACTTATAGTACTATAAAAGACATTCTTAAGCAAAATTTCAAAAAATAATACTAATAATTTAATATCATAATTCATTTTTGAAAACTAACAGTTATTTCATAATTTCACTAATGTACTAACTTTTTTATTCGATTGTCGATATGGGCAGATTTACATTTTCAATATTCTAATTTTCTTTTTACATCTTAAAATCATATTAGATAGTTTATATAGGATTAAATAAAATCATTTTATCTTTTAGGTTTATTATCAAAATTTTACGTTATTTTTTTTCATTTCTTATTTAAGTTGATATTATACATTAATTTAAATGAGTAATCTCATTTACTTTCGTCTTACACATATTCGTTCGATAAAAAAAACATATATATAATCTAAAGGGTCATGAAAAGACAATTATTGTTTCTTATATAAAATTATAATACTAATTAATATTTAATTATATTTATACTCCCTTCGTCCCATTTTATGTGACACCCTTTGACTTGACACGGTGTTTAAGAAGAAAAAAAGACTTTTAAAAATTGTGGTAAATTCTATTTAATTATAGTAAAATAACATTTTTTTGGAGACGGACTATGATGAAAAGGTGTCACATAAAATGAAACAGAGGGAATATGATTTTTAGAACCGTATAGAAAGAAAATCCTACATCTTGACTAAAAATAAACTATAGAAAGAAAATGAACTTAATTATTATAGAAGATGATTAATAACCAGATTACTTATTAGGTAATTACAAGTAAATTTCTTAATAAACATAAATTGATAATGTGATAAAAATATATAGTTCTTTTAACTTGCTATCACATGTTAAAATTGAGTTATCTTACACAAACATGCTCCTATGAAAAAGATAAAGAACAATATAATTAACATAACTTTGAAAGAGAAAAAAAAAAGAACTTCTCTTAATTACACTAGGAAAAAAAAAAACTACAAATTAAACACCTATATAGTATTTTCGGATGAAATTGGCTCCCTACCTATCACAATTACAAGGACAAAAACATCTATAATAATTAATAATCAATGTCATATCTAAGAGATAATTAATAAAGTATATATGGAGGTAAAATAAAAGAAAATTACAATGTAATATTACTACAATCTTCAACATTAATTATTTTGTCTTGCATGGTCTTCAATATTTGAGACACTAATTTGTAGCAGGAGCCTGAGGAGTTTATTGAAAAGTTCATCATATGTTGTGAACTTTGCTTGCCAATTCCATATGGTGATGCACTCACTACCCTGAAATGTGCTTTTGTCGGATATCACAACGATTAAAATAGTGCTATTAGCACTTTTTGATGCTATCACTATAGTTTTAAATATTATTAACAAGTCAGTATATAAAACTTAAAACTCTAACCTTTCCTTGCGTCTCTCCAAGAACCTAGCCAAGGATGCCTTGCGAGCCTGAGGACCAGCTGTACAAAACAAACAAAAAGGCTATCATTATTGTTCCCGAAAAAATCTTTTACCTCATATACCACGCCCAAATTAAATGTATGTACGTACCTGATAAGTTATGGCTGGGAGGCTGATGAGATTCTTGAGAAGTAACGATTTTGGATAGCTCTGTTGTGTTAGAAGGTGATTTTAGGACTCTGATTGATCTGATAATTGTTGTTTCATTCCTATTATTATTATGATCAAGAGAAGGAGAATTTCGAATTGTTGTACTAATTGGTGCATTTCCAGCAAGTAACATAATAGCTTGAGCCTGAAATATCGATCGAAGAATAATTAATTTCTGATTAAAATCAAATACTAACAAAAAAAATTGATGATTTGTGTCTATAGGATATACCTTCTCTGGTGAAATATTGTCGTAAACACAGACAGAACCAGCGTAAAACATGGTCAATTGAGCAGGTCCTGGTGAAGTTCTAGGTGCACCCCTGCAGTACAGACATTTTTTAATCACGACCATAAAAGTATGTCATTATTGTGTCATATAAAATGAAACAGTTACGTTAGTACTTTCCTAAATCGAGTTTAGTAACGTACCTCAATTCAGTGGTGCCCACAACACCATTGCGTGTTGGAACATGATGTGCACCAATTTGAGTAGTATATGGTCGATTAATTGTGTCAACAAGTTCAGTAGTTGTGGTTATCGTCACTAATCCAGCTGATGCAAGAGATTCGAAACCAATCTTAGGCTTATTATTATTAGTATTATTCTCTTGGCCCTTGAAAGATAGGTGGTATTGAGGATGAGCCTTGTTAGAAAATGACCAATGCATCGCCGAACTTGTTGATCCTGTATTTCTAAGATATTTAGAACAATAGTTTTGAAGAACTTGATAAGAAACAACAACGTTTAAAGAGTATTTTCAAAATCATAAACTTAAAACTAGTAAAGAAAATAGAGGATTTGAAACAGATTAGAAATAATATACAAAATATTTTTCTCATAAAAGAAAATCGAATCCACTGAATACACAGTGTGTCCTTAAGGAAATTATTCCCCTCAAGTACCCGAAGTTAATGGAATATATCCTCCCATGACAGGACGATCTTACTCACCGGTGTATTGGTACATAAACCACAGTGTCAGCGAACCACTCAATGGCAATAAAGTACACTTAGAATACTAGATTTAGTAGTAGAAGAAGTCCAGAAATTGGTTGTTTTGTTGTTGAAAAATGAGAGAAAATCCTTCTATTTATAAACAACAAAGGGTAGTGTGAACGGATGTTTATTGTGCCTTATCAGAAAGGTCACAACCCTTCGAAAAAGTCACAATCTTATGGAAAAATTGTAATTTTTCATAAAAGTCACAACTCTTCAAAAAAATTACAACTCTTTATAAAAGTCACAACTTTTCATAAAAATCAAAACTCATTCTATATTTTCTTATAATATCTGTCAACGTATAGCTGAAGAAGATGGGGTGAACATGTCTGTGGAATTTAAAAATAGCCTGTTAAGCATCTGATGGGAGATAATAAATTATAATTAAAGCAAGATCTGGTCAAAAGATTAAATAAATATATTTTATAAGTTTGGTCTGCATTCTAAATCTTGTGGTGGCCAAGACGTAATTGTTTATTGTTTATTGCTTACTTGTTGTTTATTGCTAATTCCTGATCAAGCATGTTTATAATTATTTCAAATTATTGATGTATTTTTATAATTTTGTGTTATTATTTTATAATACTATATTGTAAATTAAAATTTTAAAGATTCATAAGGATTACGCCCCACGTCTCGAGGCTTACGCCTCGCCCTATACTAAGTAAAACGATCCGTCTCACGCCCCCACCTTTTAAAACACCTGGGAGTACAATATTAGGTGACTTTGTGCGAGAACTGCTCATTAACTCGTCTCTTTGATTTAAAAATTTAAGTTTAGGTTTTATGCACCGTATATATATATATATATATATATATATATATATATTAATTACTTATAAGATAATTATAAATAATTTATCATATGATACTAACTATATAACATATTAAAAGTTGATTTACTTAATTATTTCTTTTCCTTCATTATTTAGATTATGTCCTTATTTTTATAAGTTATGCTAAATTTATAGCTAGCCTTTGGAAATTACTCTTTCTAACAATATTAGAGTCGAATCTTATGTTAGACTCATAGTTTTCAACCTTATAAGCCAAACATTAAATTGCGTTTTCTAATAAAATTTTCAATTTGTTAAAAAAAAAAAAGATTCATAAGTTACAAAAAAAAAAAAAAGCATTTACTCATGAATAATTATACCAAAAGAGATAATCCGTAATCGCCTATAGTTTTAATAGATTAATTTAGTGATAGCAATCTTTAAAATGCACATATATGTATGATATAACTTAAATCCTATAATAATTTGTGTTAGCCAACTATATAGACTATTTTTTTTATAAAAAAAGGTAGCTCATAGGTACATGTTACTAATGTACTATATCCAACTCAGCCAGAATGCAAAAGTAAATCACGTTGAAAGGAATCCAACGTTCTAATAAAACACCAAAACCATAGTATTCACAAGCACAACAAACATCATAAGTATAAAAATACCTTCTTTCACTACGTAAAAAAATGATCTTTAGTGGTAATTATTTAACGGCAATAGCTTAATTACCGCTAAATATGTATTTTTAGCGGCAATTAGCACTCTTTGTATATGTCCCTAAAGCCTTTAACGACATTGGATCTAATGGCACTTAACTAATGTCGATAAAAACTTTAGCACTCTTTATTAATGTGTTTGTTTATTACCGCTAAAAGTTGTTTTTGTTGTAGTGTTTACTTTCCAGTACAATATTTCTAATATCAAATATTCCACAAACCAAGATTTGACCTAAATGCAAATACCCATTTTTGGGCTTAATTAGTTTCTTGAGAATCCACATGCATGGAGTCGAACAGATTCATATTGATTTCACGAAAATAAATTAGAAAAAAATGAAAGAGCAGAAATGATGACACTGTTTTTGACTTGATACAAAGCTTTAAGAATTACAAAAGAAATTTGAATTTTGTGGTATTAAACTAAAAATATGTTGAATCTTCGATATTCTTATAGTCTTCAACATGTTGCGTGGAAAGTAAAAGTAAGAAATTACCAAAAAAGTATGGAAAACGAAATCAAAATGGAGGGAGTATATACATACCAGCTGGATCCGTGGCCTGTTCTTCAAGAATTTCTTGTTTTACAGTCAACCCCATGAAATCTCTCTCCATTTGATCTAATTAATTCACTGCAACAACTTGATTAATATCTGATAATTTAGGTTAACTCAAAGTTGAAGCGCAGAAATGAACGAAAAATCGAGGGAGGTAGTGAGGCTTTCAACCAGACCCGGGGGATCGCGTAGAACTATATTTATCGAGGCAAGGCTGGATCGGAATAATTAATCAAGAGATTGGTGCTGCGAGGATGAAGCGAAAATTATGAGAGAAATAAGAACTATAGAAGGAATTAAATGAAATTAAAGCTTTAAGCTCGCTTCATTTATAAAGATTCGTAGAAAATTGCCCACGTTATTCTTTATTCTAATTTTCAACGTATTATAATTGGTCTTGTCCATGAAGTTTTCATATTTTATAAAAAAAATAGAGCTTCACACAGCTGTACTTAACATTGATGCATGCACCATGTTTTTCGAAAATAAATAAATAATAATAGGTAAATTAATTTTCTTTTATGTTGTTGATTATTGAAAGTACAATATAATACAGATTAATGATTAATGGTACAAGACAACGTAAATTTTATAATATTCTTCAATAGTTTAAAACAATTTGTAATAGTCAACTTATATGTTAAAGTACACGGTACAAAATCAGATCATTTAATAATACATTCTTAAACAATTTATTATATTTTTTGTTTTACCTGGTAAACTAGGTATGTCTTCATCAAATATTTGCAAAAAGTATACTAGAAGAAGGGTCAATAAGCAAATTGAGAAAATTTGGAATTGTAATATAATGGTTATTAATTACTACTTATAATTTACCCTGCACGACACATAACACTAAAAATTACTCCATTTGTTTATCAAACTTATAGACGAGATTTATTAATATACTAATTTGACTTTTATACACCTCTTAGATTAATGATAGTTAAAATAATAATCAAACAATTAGTTTGATGGATATTCAGGAAGAAGTTTGATAATTCAACAAATAATTATTATATTTTTAATTTAAAAATAAAATTATTTATATTTTCATTTTATTTTAGTGAGATAACTTATAATCGCATAATTATTACTACTACTTATTTGGAAAAAAATAAATTATACGAATATATTTTTTATATTCCATAATCAATTAAATAATTACGTAAAATTGAAATTAAAGGAGTATGAAAACGGGTCATTTAAGCACGTGCTTCATGATAACACGAGATTAGTGGCACGTAAGTATCCATTAAACTTGTCCACGTGTGGCCATTTCATTCGACTTCACTTCTACTATGCCAACCACTCGTCTCAGTGCTTCCCACGATCGGGTGATTTACCAGAATGATACGATAGATCTTGAATTTTCGATCTCGCTTAATAATTTTTTTTAAAACATAATTTTTGTTTCTACAAATCAGCTAGGCTAAATTTTCATTTTCTATTTGACAAAATTGTGGTATAAATTGATTTTGTATATGAGTTGAAAGTTCGGAATATTTTAATAAGTTAGAGGTAATAAAACTTGATTTGTTCCATCTCTATCGTATTACCTTAGTTACAAGTTATGATGTATTGATAAAAATTGTTAGTATTAATCATTATTTTTTCTTCTACTTTGTAAAGAATCATTCTTAATCCCAGAAAAAATAAATATATTTTACATTCTTAAAATTGAAATAACGAGTTGCTAAATTAATATTGACTTTGATCATAATTAATTTAAAAATAAGTAACTAAACCAATATATTATTGAAATTTTCCAATGGACTCAAACTGAGTTAATATCTTAAAATATCACTGAACTATAAAAAATTATTTAGAAAAGTCATTAAACTATGTTTTGTATCAATAAAATCACTTAATTTAAGGCTTTTATCTTCAAAAATCACTCAACTATATTTACCATTAAAATAAATCTGATCTGAAAAAATAAATTATATTTCCAACTGATAAAGCTTCAAATACACATAAGTTTTAGTTATTATGCGCATAAGTTAGTTTTGTCATATCAAATTTATGCGCATAATAACTAAAACTATTATGAGCGTAAGTTAGTTATATATCACTCAAACTCTGATATCATAAATAAAAACTAACTTAGGCACATAATAACTAAAACTTATATTACACTTGATTGCATGATAAGCAACAAAAAGTTTGCCGACAATTTTTTTACAGTTAAGATCATTTTAGAAAAAAATTGTTAAAATAAAAATAAAAAATAAGGTCATCATTTATGATATTCTATTTGTGCAATTTTCTCCGTTGGCTCCTACTTAATACTTATGGAGTTATTGTCCTTCTTTACCCACTTATAAATATAAATAAAATATCTAGTGACGATAATTTGTGCTATATGTGAATCTAATAATATTAATATTTATAATAATTAATTATACTTTTTATGATACGTGAAATAATATTTATAATTGATTGTACTATATATTAATTTAAAAATGAATTAGAAAGCATGCTATAAGTTGATTTTTAAATTTGAATCATACTTTCAAATTTTCACGAAGAAACATTGATTTTCAAACCTTTTTTTTTTTTTTTTGTCTTTTCTCTAACAATAAAAAGAACACGTAATTGTTGTATCCAAATTTTCTCTGTTCTTGGGATAAACAACCCGTTCTACTTTACATATTAATTATTTATTTCAAATTATTTTTCAAAAGTCTAAAATTATTAGGGGGGTAAATGGCCTGATTGGTTCGGATTTTTCAAACATCAAATCAAACCATTTATGTCGGATTTTTAAATTTATACACCAAACTAAACCAATAAAACTAGGATTTTTCAACCTCGGGTTTTTTGGATTTTCGGGTTTTTCCGGTAAAGTATGAATACAAACATATAATTTACTTGTACTTCAAATATTTCTTTAGTCCTACCCAAATACAACTATCTAAGGTGTTTCTTAAAAAAATAACACAAAATATGATATGATTAATGACACTAAAATATCCAACAACAAAAAATAATAATGAAATCGCGTTCAACAAATATTGCAAATTAACAAGTCATAATGAAAATGTTCATAATTTAAAAGTACTCAATCATGTTAAAATAAGTTTAATAAGTATTAGTTACATGACTAAATATTAAAGGAAATTAAAATTAGATTATGTATTTTAATTGTCTCAACCAAATAACCAATGTAAAACTAAAGAACAAATATTCAATATTATTGTCATTCTTAGTGTTGAATTGATTTTCTTTTTGCATTAGTATTCATTTGATTTTGATTTAAGCTTTATTATAATTACCAACATCTGTGTACTATAATCTTTATTGGACCATTCAAAATTTTAAGTTTCAAACTTGAAATCATATATTAAAAGATAAAAACTATGAAAAAGTATAAGAAATATTTAAAAATTGTATCAAAGTAAATATTTTTATGTATAAAATAAAATTTTAAAATTATATATATAATGTCGGATTGGTTTGGTCTCGGGTTGATTTTTTTTAGTTAAAACCAAACCAACCCAAATATAGTCGGGTTTTTTTTTCCCAATACCAAACCAAGCCAATACCAAACCAAGTCAAACCAAACCACTAGTCGGAGTAGCAAGATTCACGATTTAATGTACAATTTAAAATTTTGATAATATTTATAGATCTAATTAAGTAGTTCTTAATATACTAATAGGGCGTGTCAAAATCTGGTTCACTCAATTATTATAATTATATAATGGCAACTAATTTCTTTCTTTAAAAATTGCAAAAGAGGAATTATTTACTACAAATAGCATGTCACGCACTAAAAAATGCCTATTATTTTAAGATTTGATTTACATATATGTAATTGGTATTCATTAGAAAATAATAATTCAGACAAAGTTTTCATTGAACTATTCCCTAGATAGTAGCTAGACTTTTTTAATCCTCCACCCTACCAATTCTCATTTAAATAATTCACATTTCTTAATTTCAACTCAACCCGTCCATTTGACACCTCTATATATAAGTATAAAAGTTTTCCTCTTTCAGGACAAATAAATTTTATTTACCTTCATTTGTTTTCGATTTACACTACACCTTATTCTAAAACCCAACATGGATGAATGAATAATGAACATGCAAATAGAAATAAATAAATTCGACCGTGCAAGTTAGAGAGGATTAATATATTATTTTTATAAAGTAAAGAACACCAGCAGTGCCCAAAGTAGTATATTCTGGGAAGGACCATTCCAAAAGAAGCAAATATTATTTTTTAAACTAGCGTATAAAATAATTAATCCACATGACTACATGAGCACTAACCACCAAAAATATTTTTAAAATATCTCATACACGCCACCCATGACTATCCTTTAATATTCGTGTTTTATTTTATTAATTAAGAAAAGTGCATTATATTAAAGATAAAAAAGATATATAGAATAATCCAGCTATTTTCAAAAATAAGGTTGATCCTTAATAGAGTTTTTATTTTCTTCCAAAACATATTATGACTAAACAAATAAAAATAAATACTACTAACAAACAGTTAATATTAATGTAAATCTGCTAACAGTAAGCTTCTTAAAAGGGGCTTTCATTTCACAACTGTTATGTTTGCTCCAAATTGAGAGTGAATGGATTACATCTAAAGAGGTAAAAAAAATCAATTAAAACTGAAGCCTCGAAATCAGAAAAATTACCGCAATGACTCCAGCTAAAATTGACCAGCAAATTCATTATAACAACAAACTGATTACCTTAGCTAGAAAATTGGTGGTAATCCTTAGGTTTAACCAACGGAAGCCTCACATAAGCAAAGGGAGGTATTGTTTATTGGCTGAGAAAATCGATGCCCACTCCGCACTACAAGAAAACTATGAATTACTCGCAGTAATTTACATGCAAAATTCTGAAATTCCTAAGTTATACAATATTTTAACTACGGAAATGTTTTCCTAGGTAAATTTGGCGCAAAAATATTACTTGGAGAATTAATTTGCATGTGATATTTTTATAGGTAAATTTGCAAGTAAATGAACAATTTCTTTTTTTATCTTGAAGCAAAATCCCAAAGTAAAATTACCAACGGATTTAGTTGGGGATCTTTATTTTGGACCTTTTAAAGTTGGAGAATTACCTGGGAGTTGGGTTCTACGAATTTAAATGAAGATTTATTTAATGGAAGTTTACGTGAAAATTGCATACCTAGGAAATTACTTGGAGATCTTGTCATTGTAGGTTAGTTGGGGATTTTTTTCATGGGAATTTATGTGGAAATTTTGGAACTCGAAAATTTTATTTCTATTTTCTTTTTTGAAATACTCTCTTAATTAATATTATCAAGGTAATTGAATCTTGTATTTGTGGTTAAATTGGTTAATTTTTTTTACCAATTATCATATACGATTGACTTTTTTAAATAGGAATTTAATATGTTGTTGGCGGCATAATAATAAAAACGTTTCAATATCAATTTTTTTTAAAAAAATTAAGATATCTAATTCACATAATTATATCCTCTCTTTTTTTCTTGAAAGAAAAAACACATTTTATTTGAAGTGATTTCGAACGGTCCTTATTGAAAGCAATAAATATATAGCGGTAATAGTGTTCAAGATTGATGTTCTATGTCTAATTTATGTGTTGTTGCGATGAACTCGACTCAGAAGGCAAGTCCTTTGCTTTCGCTGGTAAGGAATTTCGAACTTTAGACCTCCAATATGAAAGTCTCAAGCCCAAACCATTGGACCACCCCGAAGGGTTCCACTTTTCCTCTCTATTACACTTTCTTTCATTATTGGTCTCCAAACAAAGGATTAGAATTTTCTTAACTTTTGGTTGACCTTCTAGTGATTTCAGACTTTTTGGTTTACTTCACACCTTTCAACTTCATTTTATAGGTTTTTAATAACATTTGGGCCATGTTTACTAGCATCATGGGCTAGCCCAGGCCAATATAACTATGGAATGAAGAAATAAAGGGATAATTTAACTGAACGATTTTGAACGCGAATAGTCTTGAACTTTTGAATCAGTTTGTCTGGAAATATTTCATGGTCCACGCATTTTGTTTTTTGACCTTAAAGATTTTTCCCATGTGTCAATCGGTGAGCATAGAACAAATATTTAAGACCACTCATTTCCGGTTCAATTATTATTCCCCCCTAAAGAAGTGGCTAGATTTGATTAGTTTTGTAATTAAGGCTTATTTTCAAATAGTAGCCATAAAGTGGCTATTTGGGAATTTCTTCCTATAATGTGTAATCCCTGTTGGACCAAATTTTTCCCTTTCTTGACTTGGTTTGTGTATCAGCCATCAGATTTATTTATTTATTTACTTCAATTCAAAAAGTTGTTTAGGATTTAGGATTATATATTACTCGAAATATAATAAGTGTTTATAAAATAAAACATTCTAAAAGTGAAAATCATTCGGAAATCCAACATATTGTGTGTATGTTTATAATCTTCAACCGCGTAGTCAGAAATTTCACAAAGGGTATCCAGAAATTGTACACGAGTACATTTTTTCTTTTGGATGAATGAGTGCACTAGAAATTTTAAAAATTAAACTACGTAATATACAAGAAAAAATGTGAAAAAATATGTAATATACATGAAAAAAATTTGAAAAAAAAGATGAAAGGTGCACTAGAAATTTTAAAAATTTAATTACGTAATATACATGATTTTTTTTTAAAAAGTACGTAGTATACATGGAAAAAGAGGTGAAAATTTGGGGGGAAAAGGGCTTAAAGCTGTTGTTAGCGAGATTTGAACTCACAAACGGTTGGCTCTTTCAAGGCACCTTAAACCACTAGACTACAACACCTTGTTGTGTTAAAGATGTCCAGAATACGTTATTTAACCATTTTATATATTGTTTTATTTATATATACGGTATAATTTCCCGATGAAGGGTGTCGTATGTAGCTACGCTCCTGATAATCTTCATCAGTAGATGTATCATGTACAGTATATTTGAGTTCGATTCTTACTAATATAAACCCTTCCTTTCTCGATAATATGTTCATGTAATAGAGATTAAAAGGATAAATCTAAATTGAAAAAAACAAGTACTGATTTACTTGAGTTAGTTATACAATAGGAAGACATTGATTTTAGATTTTAGAGATTTAAAATTACTCCTTCTGTTCAATAATAGTTGTCCACTATTGACTTTACACACTTCTTAAGAAATTAATAATAAGGGTAAATTAGGAACTAAAAATTATCCATTAATTTCATAAAGTGGACAAGTATTGTTGGACATCCCAAAATAGTATAGTGGACAACTATTGTTGGATGGAGGGAGTACATATGACATTCCCTCCGTCCAACAATAGTTGTCCACTATACTAAAAATAGTTATCCAACAATACTTGTCCAATTTAGAAAATCAAGAGATAATTTATCTTTTATGTCTATTTTACCCTTGCTATTATATACTCCCTCCATTTCAACTTAATTGAATTGTTAAGGTGTTTCACACCCTTTAAGAAAAGAAGATTAAGACATAAATTAAGCATAACTTTCCATTTTTACCCTTATTAATTATTGTCAAATTTATGATTAAAATAACTAAACATTAATTAATAACTAATTCCAATACTAGTTTTGAAAATTGAACAATTAAGTTAATTTGAAAAATGAAAAATGTCTCAACAATTCAATTAATATGAAATGGAGAGAGCAACTATTTATCATCTAACACATTTTTCAAAGCATTGAATTTAATAAAGTCAAAGGATAATATAGTCATATTATTCCTATTACTTATTGTTTCTTAAGGGGTGTGCCAAGTCAATAGTTAACGAGTATTGTTGGACAAAGGGAGTACATTCAATTACCAGTATCTGATTCATTAAATATTGCAACTAATTCTCTCTTAGTATTAATTGTTCTTCTAATACCTAAACCTCATCATTGCTTAACATTTGTGTTACTATTGGCGGTTGGTGTATTTATTACATTAATTTTACATGTTTTATGCATGTTTCTTCTTAAAGCCCTTCTCCTGATTTACCGTTGGATGTTATGTACCGTATGTATTGGGACTCGACTAATTTATCTTTATGTCGGAAAAAACTTATTCTTTTTATCTCTAATTATTTGTCAATTTTTCTTTTTTTAGTTGTCTCTAATTACTTGTTCATTTTGACAAATCAAGAAATAACATTTTTTTTACCTATTATACCCTTAATTAATTACTTTGAATAATTAGGAACAGAGTGGGTAGTTAAGAGTAAAATGTTTTTTACTAAAGGCGGTTTCATTCGGCGCTCAAAAATAAAATCTTTAATTAATGATAAAAAAAATATACTTATCATCCATTAATATCTTTAATAATAGTTTATTCAATTACATTTTAACTCGAAATTAATTTTCAAAACTACTTCACCTAATTGTGAGGTTTTGGACCTAACTACTCAAACATATGTCAAAGTTATTGCAAAACTGTTGGGGAATTTAATCAAAGCGTATAGAAGGTGAAGTCATTAAAGAAAAAAACAACCAGTTTTAGTATTCTTTTGCGTGGGGCAAACAAATACTATATATTTAAAATTTGTCTAATTTTTTATTTTTGTCCTCAACTTTTTTTGGTCTCATTTCATATGATCTCCTTACTATACATATTTTTCTTTACTACAAATGTCAAGCATATTGCAAATGTTTGTACTCCTTTGGTTATTTTTACCAGTTAATTTTGAATTATACACGTCTCTCAGAAAATAATAATTAGTATGAATATTTTCTCATAATATCCATATTAATTACAAAAAAATTAATAAAGTAACGTCTCAATTTACATTAGTAATTAAATTGTACATTAACTTTCATAATTTGCATCTCCACAAAATTTTAAAATATCCCTTGTTCACTTAGTTTGTGTATCGAATTAAATTATATTATATAATTTAAATTTTAAAAATACTTAACTCAATAAATCTATTTGTTGATTTTTTTTGGTTTTAATAATAAGAAAATTAATAGCCTATTGTCAAGTTTTTTGAATCAACTTATTTTAAAAAGTATTTTTTAAAAGTAAATAATATGTGTTTAAGCAATAAATTTTGAAAACACATTGTTATTAGGAAAAAATTACTTACTTTTTTAGCTTCTCAAAAATAACTCTTGCTATTCTCCATAAATACCTATTTTCTCCTAAAAATTTGACTAATATCTCACTTTAAAAAATAATAATAAGTACTTCCTTTTTTAAAATAAGCTTGACGGCTATCTCTTATTTTTTCCATATTTTATTAACGGGGAAATTGGTTTTACTTCCATCCATTCACTTTTACTTTTTCACTTATTTCTAAAATAAATTTTCATTTTTACTTGTCACTTTTGACATATTAAGAAAATAAAATACTTATTCTCCAAATCATTTTGCAAGACCTAATATTAAATATCATTTAATAGAGATAATGTAGTAAAATACCTATATCAATAAGTAATTATTTTCTTAATGAATGTGTCAAGTCAAACAGTGACAAGTAAAAATAAATTGAAGAAGTATTAGTTTCTTAAGAAAAAAAATGGACATGTTTTTTCATCTTTTCATTTTTATTTTCATTTATTATTTGCTTTTTTGGTGTAATTTGAGATTTAAAAACCTTGCAATTTCGAAATTCCCCCCCTTATAAATAGAGAATTCCAAGACAGTCAAGTTTTTTCTTGATTGTTTCATTTTAGCCCCCAATACTCTCTCTGTCTCTCGATGCACGCAGTCACCGTCACCATTTCCGATTCTACAGAGCAACAGTGGACTACAGAGTCTTCTTCAGTCCAAACCAAACTCTGCAATCAGTCAATCTCCATTAATGCTCTAGTCAAACCTCATAGCCCCAAGGGGCTGTAATTCAGTTCAACAACAACAAGAAGAAGAAATCAAGAGTCATTTAATTTAACCCTAGGAATCAATATCAGCTAGTTTTCGGAAGATGGTATTCAAAGGTAGATTTTTCTCATCGAAGAAATCCGACCCATCAAGCCCAGATGGATCCTCCAACAGTCCACGATCTATTGGGTCCAATTCCCCGATCCGATCCGACAAGAAGAAAGCAAAGTCAGGTTCTACTTCCAAAGACAACTCGCCGATCACCCCATCTTCAATTTCAACTTTCAAAGATAAGAAACAAGATGATAAAGGTAAAGAAAGTCCGAGTTCCAGCCCGAGTCCGAATTCGGCTAAGAATCCGGTGAGAACCCGTGAACCGGAACTGAGGCCGACGTCTGTATCAGTGTCGCCGATAGTGGCATCATCATTGGGGTTAAATAAGATAAAGACTCGATCTGGGCCGTTGCCACAAGAGAGCTTTTTTGGGTATGCCAGCAGAGATAAGGGGAATTCATTAGGTGCTAGCAATTTGTCAAAGAATGTAGCAGGCGGACGGGGCGGTGGTGAAGGGCTGTCGAGTTCTATTTTGAGGAAGAAGGATGAGAAGAGGTCACTGATGGGTTCCGCCGAAAATGTAGATAACCGGAGCAATTCAGATAGTATGTCCTCCGAGAGCGGTCGTTCGAGGGATCAAAGCCCACGTGTACCTGGACCATCAAGGCTGCAGAATGGTGAATCATCTTCTGAAGCAGGTAAAGTAGCTGTCTTTCTATTACAAAAAGGATTTACAGTATTGGATGTAGTTATTTGGCAACTGGCTTGAGCTATATCTACAGTTGATCTTCTAAAATGTATGTATATCTGATTATGCTCGTAAAGATTGGTGAGTGCTGTGGTACTTCAAGACACCCACCGGCTTAAAATGTGAATACTAATAAGTTGTGTTTGAAAGGGTCACTTTTTATCACTCAGGGGAGTAATAAGTAGCAAATGCTGATCCAACTGGAAAATTCAATACAAGAGTCTTAGTTCCAAATCAGTTGAACTTTCTTGGCATTAGATGATCTAACGCCTGAAACACTAGAGAGATGTCCTTAAACTCTGTATGGACTGTGTGATTTACTAGGTTACTCTATGACTCACATTAGGAAACTGAATCATGCAGTGGTGCAACATGGTTTCTCATGGAGATCTTGATTGTTAGAATATCAATCTTTTAATCAAATCGACTTATAGTGTATAGTTCTATTTTGATTATTTTTTCATTCTAAAATAAAACAAATCAAATCAAATCAAACAATACGCTGTTAGACAATGAGGTAGAAGCTAAGGCTTAATGAAATTCTCAGAGGGTTTTACTTTCGAATAAATATCTAGTTATGCAGTGCGTTGTGCTTCTATTTTCCAAATGACTAAATGTTTAATTGGAGTCAAATGGACGAAAAATGGAACCCTTTTTTTGCGGGGTAACTTGGTTTTCGTTTAGAATTCCACTCTATTCTTGGTGATAGTTTTGTTGAAGTGCTTTCTGTGAATCTATTGATCTGTCAGGTAATAGTGACAGTTGGAGTGCCAATAATATTTCTTTTTAGTGAGTTTTCTTCAGGAATGGGGAGAAGATGGCGGCTGCAGTGCCTCTCACCTTGTAAAGTTTTCTTAGTGCCATTGAGATTGAAGGAAAATTATTGAGTAATAGGACTTGGTTGATAATTAAGTCTGACCTACAACCAACTTTTGAGGGTTGCTAATACAAAGCATTGATACGTTTGGTTTCTGCCTTGCCACTTGCTTCCCAAGTAATTTTCACGGAATAGGAAACATGGAATGAAACAGCTGTATTTCTTGTTTAGAGATTCTACTAGAAAACATAATTGGTTTCTTAGTTGGGCCCATTTTTCTTTCGGGAAAAAAGGGGGGGGGGGGGGGAGGAGTTTAGAATGGGTCATGTACATGAAAAGATCTTCAAACCTATTACAATCAGTGGCTAAGTGGACGGGGTAGCCTTCTGTGAACCAACACAGCCCTGTCGCTCTTGGCTGATTGCACAGGCTGCTCTGCTGTGGTCGGTACTTGGTTGAGTGCTGTGTCCCATCTCGCCCTGTGCTGTCTCTCTTGTGAGCAGCGATGGGCTTTCCCATCCGTGTCTCCTTGACGGTATTCACCCCAGCTGTGCCATTGACATACGGTCCTGCCCACGTCCTTGATATTTTAAGTGGCTTACATGGTGCCCCACTCCTGTGCCATCATAAGTGATAACACCCAATAAGACTGTATGGTAAAATTAGAATGATGGCTATGAATATTTTTGGCTTCTGTTTTGGCACTTGTTCCCTAGTTCTCTGGATAAAAGGAAATAAATGAACCAATAAAACACCTGTATCAATAGTTTAAGAAATTTAGCATGCATAATGTCTATTTTAAATTTTGCATACATAATAGTAATAAGAAAACATAAAATAGCTAACCTCGCAGATCTCAATTGTCCCTGTAGAATGATAACACAGTCAAAGGTGCATGACAGAGTTAGGAGTGAAGCATTGGCTGAGCAGTGATACTCAGTACATTTCACCTTTTAGGTGCATGGAATTATCATCCAAAAGTAATAACTGCATGTTGAGTTTAGATTAATACATTTTTGTTTTTAATTTTTTGAATTTCATAGTTACACTAGTTTGCATGTTTATCCATATTTGGTGTTTTTCCTAGTCTTCTGTGATACCCAAAGAACCAGGAAGCACTGGAAAAACACCATTGCCATGATTAAATAGTGCTAAAGCTTTTGCATTCTTCTCTTGTATTTGTTCCTTATTTTTTATTTTATTGTCATTAGATTAATACATTATTGTTTTTAATTTTTAGGATTAATTTCATAGTTACACTGGTTTGCATGTTTATCCATATTTGGTGTTTTTCCTAGTTTTCGGTGATACCCAAAGAAGCAGGAAGCATTGGAAAAACACCATTGCCTTGATTAAATAGTGCTAAAAGCTTTTGCATTCTTCTCTTGTATTTGTTCCTTATTTGTTATTTTATTGTCTTTAGTAGGCTCTACCAAAAATCTCTTCTGTTCCCAAGGACCTGTTCTCTTTCGCCCTGCAGCATACTGAATCTCCATTAGTAGGCGTGATTTATAAAGTTTGAGAAGCCATATGCAAAGTTATATTTGTTTCCTATAGATACAACTCTGATGAGAAATTGGCATTGGTTTGATAAAGGACAAACATGGCTGGTCTCTCTCTCTCTCTCTCTCTTTTCCTATTGATAAGTCTGGTAATCCTATGTTTCTCCGTCCATACAGTATCATGAAAGTAGTTCTTCACTATTTTAACTAGTTGTACCTTATGCATCGGGGCTCCCTTTCTTGGCTGCTTGAATGT
The DNA here is from genome assembly GCA_029582245.1 of Solanum etuberosum. NCBI lineage: Eukaryota > Viridiplantae > Streptophyta > Magnoliopsida > Solanales > Solanaceae > Solanum > Solanum etuberosum. Next base: position 40,843 of record JAJONR010003294.1, on the reverse strand, counting down.
TGATTATCTTTTTCTACTAAGTATTTAGCAGTGCATTTATGGACAAATATGTAAATTGATCATTGTGCATTTAACAACCGAAGTCCAGTAAGAGCTAGTTCTCCTCTATTGCAGCAAGCAGTCTAGGATGAATGGCTTTGCTCTTACCATTTTTTTTTTGGGGATAACCTGGCTTTGCTCTTAACTATATGCAATATTTTATGTGGAAATCTGGCCAAGGCCAACAAGCGTTCTTCCTTTTCTTTCATTCAGCTTAAAAAAGGAAAGCTATTTGTGGGACTGCTAAGAAGTCACTGGCTTAGTTATGTGTTCTGGGAACTCTGATGAATATGCTTGGCCTTTGAAAGTTTGGTTTATGCAAATTGTGCTTTTGAGGGTAATGGATGATATAATCCTAGAATTTAACTTCTACTTGATTTGTAATTATAAAGACTTCTGTTGCATTTAGTTGTTTTGGGAGATATCAAGATATATATGTGGACTGCACTAGTGAAGTTCACGTGGTTGCGTGAGGTGTAAGTTTTGTTATGCTTTCTAATGTTTTGATTGTTATGCAGGCCGAGTCAGTTCATCTTGGGGCTACTCTGGAGGTCTGAGGAGCTCAGATGCTTGTACTCCAGAATTGAAGGTACAGAGGATTAAGCTGTTGCATTAATTGATTCTTCTCTTGCTATTGCATTATCCTTACTCTAATGCTAGATGTACTTTCTAGACATCTTTAGAATGCGACAACCCAAAGGAGTCTGAATCTCCGCGCTTTCAAGCTTTACTCCGGGTGACTAGTGCTCCAAGGAAACGGTTTCCTGCAGATATAAAAAGTTTTTCGCATGAACTGAACTCCAAAGGTGTTCGGCCTTTTCCATTCTGGAAACCTCGAGGTTTGAATAATTTGGAGGTAAAATTCAACCTTTTCGCTATGTTCTTGAAGTTTGTAAATGATCAGTGTTCTTTTTGCAACTGTTGATCAGTATATTGCGATTTCAACAGGAGGTTTTAACGATGATTAGAGCAAAGTTTGACAAAGCAAAGGAGGAAGTGGATAATGATTTACGTGTTTTCGCAGCAGATCTGGTTGGAGTTCTAGAAAAAAATGCAGAAACTCATCCAGATTGGCAGGAAACAATTGAAGATCTGCTGGTTTTGGCTCGAAGATGTGCAATGACATCTCCTGGGGAATTTTGGCTTCAGTGTGAGGGCATCGTTCAGGAACTGGATGATAGACGGCAGGAACTTCCCATGGGTACACTAAAGCAGCTGCACACTAGAATGCTTTTTATACTTACAAGGTGCACACGTTTGCTTCAGTTTCACAAAGAAAGTGGATTTGCTGAGGATGAACCTCTCTTTCAGCTTCGTCAATCATTGCAGCCCGTTGAAAGACGGAGAGATGGAAAGATGTCTGGTCCTCTGAAGTTCCCAAAGTTGCCTCCTACAAAAAAATCTTACAGTCAGGAACAACATGGCTCTGAATGGAAGAGAGATCAAGCTGTACAGCTAGGTAACCTTCCGACCTCGGAAGCTGAAACTGCAAAAAAATTGGATTCTCCGGGCAGTAGGAATCGAATGGCATCTTGGAAGAAATTTCCAACTCCACCTGCAAAAAGTCCCAAAGAAGCATCTCCAATCAAGGAGGAGAATATTGATAGAGGCATTGAAGCTTCAAAACTATTTAGTGATGAAAAAGGAGGACCGTCTGCTTCAGATCTAGCTACTGTCAAGCATCCTGATCTTTCTTCTGCTAGGGATTCACTTGCACACTCTTCAGTTCCTTCCAAACACCAGCGTAATGTTTCCTGGGGTTACTGGGGTGATCAACCAAGTGTTTCTGATGAGAGTTCAATAATATGTCGCATTTGTGAGGAGGAGGTCCCTACATTACATGTAGAAGACCACTCCAGAATTTGTGCAATTGCTGATCGCTGTGATCAAAAAAGTTTAAGTGTTAATGAACGCTTGTTAAGGGTTGCAGATACTCTTGAGAAGCTCATGGAGTCATTTGCACATAAGGACATCCCGCATGCTGTTGGAAGTCCAGATGGTGCAAAAGTATCAAACTGTATTTTAACTGAGGAATCTGAACTTCTCTCTCCAAAACTTAGTGACGGGTCTTGCAGAGGTTCAGAGGATATGCTTGACTGTCTTCCTGAGGTGGATAACTCTGTTTTCATGGATGAACTTAAAGGTTTACCTTCTATGTCATGTAGAACCCGGTTTGGACCTAAATCCGATCAAGGGATGACAACATCATCTGCTGGCAGCATGACACCTAGGTCCCCCTTGCTGACGCCAAAGACCAGCCCAATCGACCTACTATTGGCAGGAAAAGGTTGTGCCTCTGAGCATGATGATCTTCCTCAGGTAGATACTACTATGATTCTTCAGTATGTTTGCCTCTCAGTTCACTTCTTTTTGGGGATACGACTAAAAGAGCTCTGTTGCTGCTAGCAGAGTTTGCATGCACTTGCATGTATTTTCTTTGGTTGTGGATATGTTGGTAGATGTAGCCTTTCTTAAAAATGTCATGTAATGTTAATGATATGAATTTAAATTTTAAAAATTGTGCTCTTTTCTCTTGGTTCAGTCACAGATTTTGTTTCCCTTTAGGTTGAGAAGCTTGTGCTTCTTGTAGAAGGTTGATGACTTTATAATGTAAATTGATCCAGCGGCCTCAAAAGTTTTTAGCATTTTGGCAACTTTGCCATGAAACTGTTTTTGGCGGCATTCTCTCCATTGAACTTTATAGAAGGTTGCAGCTTACACCTTTCTGTTAGGTTTCACTTATGGAGTTGTTAAATTCTTTTCCCCCTTTTTTCTTTTCCTTTCCCACATCAAAACTTTGCCACAAAAAGATTTTACTGGTGCTAGTTTTTCTTCTTCTCCTTTTCCTCCACCTTCTACCCCCTCAACCATTAATCATATTTGTATCTTTCCTCCCATGTTGCACTGCATGACAGCATAGTGAGATATGAAAGGAGGAAAATTTAAAGAAGAATAATAAAGAACATGAACAAGAAAGTACTCTGGTTATAGTACTGTGCTCAAAAAACACTCTCCTTCTCATGTTGCCGGGTTGAGAGCATAAAAGGAAGAAGAATGGGGAATGAAAGAAGAATAGAGAATAACAAAGAGAATCATGAACAAGAAAAGGAGTCTGCATAATTGTACTGGGCTCACTGCTGGGTTTCAATGGGTTTGGTCATGCTTCCGCCGGTTGGTCAGTTATCGAAGACTCCATGTTAGCAGCCCAAATACCATTAAGGAAAATATAATAATTTTTTATTTTCCATTTTTTTGTGTTTTTTTTTTAAAACAACAGAAGGTAATGTACGAAAGAACTATAGCATTCGGCTAGAGAGGGAAGGTAGAAGAGAGTGAGTACTGATAGAACAGAAAGGGAATAAAAGTGAGAAGTAGAGAGAGGGCACATGAGAAAGAGGACGTTAGATCGGGTACATACGAATTAGGTTCATCAATTCTTACAAAATTCTGTTATTACCTCCTGCCTTCTTAACTACTCCTCGAGACCTTTCTGATGATAGTCCTTGAATTATAGCATGAGGAAACCTCAATTGCCTAATCCAACTGTTGAATTCTATCACCTTCTGGACTGTTAAGCTTCTGGAATGTTCAATTTGTATGGCCTCAGTGATGAAAATACTTCCTTCTTCTTTTGCATTTTTCCTTCATCTCTCCTACAAGTTACGATAATCATATATAGGAGTGATACATTTTTAAGAGAAATGCAAGTTCTTATTAGGGAAGAGCTGATGGATTTCCTAGCGGAGTGGAATGAAATTACCAGATTTCTAATATTACCTCATAGACTGATGTTTGTGGCGCTGTGAATATTTGTGCCTTTTCAAGTAGAGTGGAATGAAGTCACATATTTCTAGTATTACCTCATTGACTATGATCTTGCGGGGTTGTGGGGAAGGAACATTTTAAATTCCCATTTTGCTTGTGGAGTTCTCCTCATGATTGAAGCTGACCCCAGATGTTGGGTATTCCTTCTTCAGAGATCTCTCAATTTTTTTTGGCCCAAAAAACTAATGAAATAGCATTTCCTACAATAGTTAAAGAGGTCATCAATACCCAAAAAATCTGTTTGACGGGTAAATTGCCAAAAGGTGAAAAGATTAGTGTACGCTGCATTCTATTTCCCAATTTCAATATACAACTCGAGCATACATCATTTTATTTAATTATATTTCATGGATGGTTTTAATTCTATTAGGGATGAATTTGCTTAACTGTTGACTTCAATAGGTGCAGGTAATTGGTATTGACTTCTTTTAATGCTTTGTTCTTCTCTTTTGATAATTACCCTGGAGGTTTGGATTTGACAGTTTCGTGTTACTTTTTTTAATATTACAGATGATTGAACTTGCCGATATTGCTCGATGTGTGGCGACTACACCTATAGATGATGATCGTTCTTTGCCTTATTTGCTCTCTTGCCTTGAAGATTTAAAAGTTGTGACTGAACGCAGAAAGTTAGATGCACTTACCGTGGAAACATTTGGAACTCGTATTGAAAAGCTGATTCGGTAATTTGACCTTTCTTGTGTTATATCCATTGTAAAGATATGGCACCTGGGACTAATCTAGCCCCAAAAGCTAGCTCATGAGTGGAGGATTGCCCATGTCCATATAAGTAGACCATCAGCCCATTCCCAACCAATGTGGGTCTTTAACCCACTCTAACACCCCCGCTTCACGCCGAGGCCCAACTGGAGCGGGGCTCTGGAGCCCAAATGGGGATGGACTTGAATCTGATACATGTAAAATATTACACTTGACCTAACTCATCCCAAAAGCTAGCTCATGAGGGGAGGATTGCCCAAAGTCCATATAAGCAACCACCAATCCATTACCCAATCAATTTGAGACTCTAACCCACTCTAACATCCATATACTGCTGGGGGTACTTTCAAAAGAAAATGATGAATAGTAAGAACCATGAAACGTTGAGGGGGCTCAGGGGAGAAAACAAAGGAAGGAATCTTGCTTTTCTCTTTTTTTTTTTTGCTTCTGCTCTATCTTCAGAAAGTTTCTTTAACTTAAGTTCACAACTGTCCAGGGAACAGTATTTGCAACTGTGTGAGCTAGTCGATGATGACAAAGTTGATCTAACGAGCACTGTCATTGATGAAGATGCTCCCTTGGAAGACGATGTCGTACGTAGCTTGAGAACTAGCCCAGTTCATTCCAAAGATCGTACGTCTATTGATGACTTTGAGATTATCAAACCAATTAGTCGTGGGGCATTTGGTCGGGTTTTCTTGGCAAAAAAGAGAACAACTGGAGATCTCTTTGCAATTAAGGTACTAAAGTAGTTTGGTGCTTGAGTTTTGTTGATCAACATTCCTTGAATCATTCAGATTTCCTTTTTGAAGCGATTTTAGCTTGATCTGTGATCGCACATCGAGAACCCCCTTCCACCATCCTCGTCCCAGTCCAAGAGAAAACGAAAAACAATATCTGTCTTTAAGTGATAGCTCCTTGCTCCATGTCTTTAACATCTGTTTCTGTGCATGTCTCATATCTAGCAAACAGATATATCATGTAATTTTTGGGAGTTCGTATATAAGGATTACGTTACAATTTTGTGTTACCTTGCAACATTACTTAAACAAAATAACCAAAGGAGCTTATGAAACCTCGATCTCCATTTCTAACTGTAGGTTTCCCATTTTTGTCTTTCATGGTAAGTGCTTCTTTTATTATGTCCCTTGGTTTCCTTATGACATCGTCTAATTCAGGGAGGTTTCTGGCCTCGGGTATCAAGTAAGAAACCAGACCATTCTGCTCTTCCTCCTGTATAGAGAAGAGAAGAGGAGCTTGTATAATGCACAACTTGATTATTCCCTTAAATTATTGGGGATTAAACAGAGTGTACAGGAATCTTCACAAAAAAAACCATATAATACATTCCTATAATTCTCCTAATCACCTTACAGCAGGAATGGGAGTTCGGGATCCATTCCATATTTACAATGTATGAATTTGACAGTGGATGGATATCCTAGTGATAAGGACCAGCCAGCCCTTATATGAAAAAAAGTCTAACCTCTACCTTGATTCGAGTCACCAAGGGAACAAATGCAGGAAATGTGTGTCCCGTCAGACTCCTGAGGAGGAAGGTTTATGTTTCTGGGGGTTAGTCATATATATAATAAAAAAGAACTTGATATATCTACATTCTTAAAGCTCTCCCTCAAGTTGAAGTGTGCATTATTGCTTCCACTTAACTTGTTTAAATATATGAACAATTCTAGGCCCTTGAAATGATTTTGTAAGTTTTCTAACTGATAGTCGAATTGACAGGACTAGCCGACTAGTAGTGATACATCTTGACTCAATTGTTTGTGAATGAGGCAGTCTACTTCAATATGTTTTTTTATAAAAAAAAATTGACGAATCTGCCTTGAGGTGCCAGAGGGTTAAGACATTAATGTCTGTCTCGTATGAATATCCCATAGTACATAAAGAAGGGAGATATGATACCTTACCTTACCTCCTCAAATCCTAGTCAAGTAAATATAAACATGCCTTGGCTTTTTATGATTATTTACTTTAATTCTAATTGAGGCATTATTAATGCCTCTATGGGAAGTGAAGAACAACAATGTGTTTTACTAGGATTGGGAGGACTTTTCCCTTTAGAAAAGAGTGTACAACATAATGAATTTTGTCTAATGACATAATGCGAGCCAAAATAGTGCTCCATCGGTATAATTTTATGTGAAGGTATTAACCAGGTACAATATTTTAGAAATAAAGGGTCGTTTGGTAGCTGGTTAGAGTCATGCTTTTATTAGTTCTGAGGAAATCTATTTGTTATTTTATGTTGAGATTAGTTATTCAGGGTTTAGTTATTTCATATTCTATCTTGCATAAAATAATACATATATCCCCTCATAACTTATACCTGTATTAATTTTAAACATAGTAAATGAATGCTGACGAACATGTTATTAGTTATGCAAGATTTAATACATGATTAACTTACCTCCGAAAAGACTCCTAAAGACTTTTTTTTTTTTTTTTTCGATAAAGGACTCCTAAAGACTTTTAATACATACCAAAGTACCTTTTTAACTTTTTTGATCAGGTAAAAACTAGATCAAAGTGTCTTAGTAGTGGTAAGTGCAACTCATAATGTGTGGGTTAGGTGCACGCCACAAGTTCAAATCTCGCTGCCAACAAAACCCCATTATTTAAGTGAAGAACGGTAGAGGATCATGCCCGTATCCATTGAGTTTCGAACCTTACACTGGCATTTCGGATTTTTTCAGTTGTTAGAAGAAAAAGAATACGATGACATTTTCATGGCTGCAAGAGTATGCTATTAAGGGTTTCTTCATCTTATAGAAAAAAGTATGTCATTAAGGTAAAATGAAAGTTTAAAGTGAGTTAACAAATATAATAAAGTTCATTCTTTTCGGAGCAGACTACTTAACTTCCCTCACTAGTATTAAGGGGATGGTAGAGAGTGTAAACAACAAAATTTGAGGCAACAACCCAAATCTCTTTCAAAACAGAAGATGTATTCTCATTTCCATAGCGGGAGACTTACTAACTGATCGAAACCCTGAACTTAAAAACCACAGGACATCTCATGGCTGTGCGCGATAACATAAGGATATACTCCCTCCTTTTCAATTTGTTTGGTTTTGACTCAACACAGAGTTTAAGAAAGTTGAGAAGACTCTTGACTTTTATGGAGTTATGGTCTTAACCTAAAGATGTAGCGATTATCCTAGTGGTGAAGTTCTAATCTTAGGTATGCTATGTCTTGCTTCTTTGTGGCAGTCCAACTTACATGTTTAGTTACAGGTCCTGAAGAAGGCAGACATGATACGCAAGAATGCTGTTGAGAGTATCTTGGCCGAACGTGATATCTTAATATCAGTTCGCAATCCTTTTGTGGTGAGCATGTTGAGATGGCAAAGCATTTTACTGAAGATAAGATTATACCTCTTTTACCAGTTTTTGTTTTGCATTAGGTTCGCTTCTTCTACTCATTTACTTGCCGTGAAAACTTGTACCTTGTGATGGAATACTTGAATGGTGGGGACCTATATTCATTGTTGAGAAATCTAGGCTGCTTAGATGAAGAAGTCGTTCGTGTTTATATAGCTGAAGTTGTGAGTATCTATGTCTCTGTCTTGCTCTCAAAAGTACTGTACACTATGGTGAAACACCTAAATCTGAAGTTCTGAGGTACCAGGTGCTTGCCCTGGAATACTTGCACTCTCAACATGTGGTTCATCGAGATCTGAAGCCTGACAATTTGTTGATTGCACATGATGGTCATATCAAGGTAAAAGTTGTGTCTAAAACATACCTTCTTCATAAAGTTTTTTGAATAGTCAAATTCCTTGTTTTAGGTGGGGGCATTTTAGATATAACATTTAATAGGTAAGCTGTGATGGCTTTTTCTAAAATCCACTATGTTTGCTCCTACTTATCTCTATAACTATATATCTGGAATCAAGTTGTTGACATAAGCTTTCATAGCTCAAGGAAATGTGTTAGTCCAAGATGGCCTTGATATTATCAATGAAATATTTTACCTGATCAAGAAAAGGAAATGTGTTGGTCCATGATTTAGAATTCTTCATTTATTCTGGAATTTCAAGAGTGACTAGGGTCAGGTTTGTAACTTTTTTATTCAACATATGAAAAAATGAAAGCCAAAATGTTTTTTAATTCATTGGTTTGGCTTTTTGAATTTCATATTCGAGTAAATGAAGGCCACAATTTTAAAAACAATGAAATTGAAAAAGCCTAGCTTTTTAGCCATTCCGAAAAGAAGGTCAACTTTTTATTTGGATAATAGTTGCAGATATGTAAAGAGACGATGGAGCTTCAGTATACTATTGTAGGTTCAGATAATTTTTTTGTGAAATAAACTATTTATTCAAATGAATATAACTGTGTTTTCTGAGATGGTTACAGCAGCGAACTGGATATCAAAGGAGACCTTGCATTATGACTTTACGAGTTTTATGTTTTACACAAAAAGCTCTACAGTTAAATATAAAATATATTGACAAGTAGGTAATAGAAAAATTAGATGGGCATGTAATGTTTAGGCAAGATGTTTCTTGAGGCCTCTGTTAGGGGTTTACAAATCAACCTGCTTTGCTATGTTTGTACTTGCAACCTTTATTTCTATTCAATCATTTGTTTGTCGTGGTTCATGTTGACATAATGACGGGCAATTTGTTAAATAATGTCCCAAATTATTGTTTGCCGTGGTTGTAAAGCAGCCCATACAACAACTACGCCTCAATCCGAAGCAGCTCATCATTGGATAAAATTTCCCTGACTGTATTCATTGATGTTTCTGCTTGTTGAGGTTCTTTTCTAGCATTTTTAAGGCATTGTTCGAGCTTGCAGTGGTTTAACATGTTGATGACCTGTTTTCTTGGGCTTTTTTCTTTAAATCACATTGGTTTCACACTGATGAGTTAGTTTTAATTTGTGTAATTTTGTTCAGTTGACAGACTTTGGGCTTTCTAAAGTTGGTCTTATCAATAGCACAGATGATTTATCTGGTCCAGCTGTCAGTGGAACATCCATGATGGAAGATGATGAATCTCAGCTATCTGCATCTGAGCATCAGGAAGAAAGGCGGAAGAAACGTTCTGCAGTAGGTACACCGGACTATTTGGCGCCTGAGATTCTTCTAGGAACAGGGCATGGTTTGTATCCGTTTTTACCCTTCTATCTTCATTTACAATGAATAGCTGATTATCTTTGAACTTGGCAGATGAAGCAATCATTTTAAATGATCAACTTGATAATGTTGCCAAATAAATTCCCTTTTTCCCTTTTCCTTTATCATTTTTAAAAATCCCTTTTAAACTTTTCTTTACCATTCCCAATTCAGCAAAGGAGGATTGCAGTAGGTTGAGTGTCAATGTAAAAAATAATCTAAAGATGATGAATTCTCTGAATACTGAATTGCTGTGACAATGTCTACCTAGGCACATACTACATCGCTCCTTGGGTGTAAATTTAAATATACGAGGAGTTCCATTACATTGTCACTCGAGTGTGACTGAGGGATTATAAGGAAGGTTCTCATACTATAGAAAGTGGAGGGTACAGAATAGTTAGTATCATCATCTAGATGTGGTGCTAGATAGAAAAAAATTTCCTCATCTCAGATGGGGTAGAAAGCTAAAATGACTTCAATTCAGATGGGTAGGAACTCATTGACAGGACAGGAAAGTCAATAGAATTGGTGGATAACTTAAAAAGGAAAAGAGTTAATACTGCCTGTCCACAAGAGACTTAAGTGTACATGAAAACATAGTAGGTAGATTGGTTATAATTAATGATATTGCGGGATAGATAATAATAGAAACGTGGCTGGAAACCATTGCAGATCAAGACTTAAAAGATAAAATTGTAGATGTAAGGAGAATAGGCGATAGGACTGATCCATCAAGACTGATTGGGAGAGATGGGGGACAATCAACATTGTTAGTGTTTATGCTCAGCAAATAGAACTAGTAGGAAAACTGACACTAAATCCTAGGATGATTTAGTTATGTCGGTCCAAGAGACATGTGCGTAGATGTCAGGTGTGAATGCTAAGATCAATGTGCAAATACCATACAAATTTGAACGAGATTGGAAATGATCACATCTGATGGAGCATGCAAGTAGCATGCCTAGAAGTAAAGTGAGAGATCAGGTGGTCTGGTTATGTTCCTATAAGACCTCACTAACCTATAGTTAGCAATATGGTTGATAACAATATGATTAAAACAATAAAAGATAATAAGTTAGATCTAAAAGGAGGGTAGTTGTCTCAATTGAATTGCAATCTCTTGGTACCGCTATAAAAAATGATTTGTGATCTCTTGGAATCAATGTGCACTTAACTGTTAACAAAAACACAATCCAATTAAAATGTTTGTATAGTTAATGCAGACTTGCTGTATTACCCTTAATTGTTACAATTGCATTACATTTGATTTTTGTCTAAAGTATTTTTCTTTCTGATCAGAAACTTGTATGATAGAGATAGGTGTGGTTTCATAATCTCTAGTTATAAAGAATCCTTTGTCTCAAAAAAACAAATTACTTAGCCTTAAAAAGGCTTGGGATTGTTGATAAAAATGGATATCGTACTATACATAGCTGGGTGTTTAGAATACGGAAGGGAAATATGAGAGCTCATGTGGGTTGGAAGGAGAGAAATCTGAGAGCTTTCTGAAAGTTTAGAGAATGACTTTGTACATTTGAGTAATAGGCTTTTGCCATTCTTAATTTTGGTGCACTCATGAGACCTCGGTTTGTATAGAAGAGTGGGTGTGTTTTGGAGAGCCATATTCTACAGTAGACTCTACTTATGGTGTACTGCTTCTATATGAGGCTTTTCTCACATCACTAATAATATGGTACTATGCACTCATGCATACCATAGAAGAATGGTGTGTTTTGGAGAGCCATATTTTTCAGTTGGCTCTACTTTTTGGTGAACTGCTTGTATGTGAGCCTTTTCTCACATCAGTAAAATTATTTGCCATGGTGAAAGAAAGTAAATATGGTACTATGCACTCATGCTTAACACATGTTAAAATTCTTAGAATGCGGATGGGAGCGAGGATGAGTTGGCATACGGATTGGGAGTTCCCTCCAAATTAGTGCTTTTCTCTAGAATTCTGGACATGCTTTCATTGAATCTTTGTTCTTTTTTTCCTTGGATAGGAACTTGAATATATGTCTAACCTGACATTCTTATAAAAACAATTTGGATTTGAGAGCATTTTTTGCACCTTTCTGTTTCTCATTTAGTTCTTAATCATAGGCTACATAATTCTTTTCAGGTTTCACGGCTGATTGGTGGTCCGTGGGCATTATTCTCTTCGAGTTGATTGTTGGCGTTCCTCCTTTTAATGCAGAGCATCCTCAGGTTAATATGTTGTCTTCTTATTTGTATCTTTTGTCCTTATTCTTCTATGTAGTTTGTTATCCCTTTGGTCATAAGGAATACTACACTACCCATTTAGCTGTATATTAGTTTGTATATGAAAAGTAAAAGAAAAATGGTCACTAAAGTTGCTAGTGCTTTTTTTTTTGATAAGGAAATATTTTATTGAAAAAAGTACCAAGAGGTACAGAAATGGCCACTAATGTTGCTTATGCTTAATATTAAGGCTTTTTCTCTTAAAATGTTTTAAAAGATAGTACAGTGTCTAAGTTCTCTCCCTACAACTGCACCAAATATGAAGTCTTCAAAAAAAGTATTAATGTTTGTATATCCTAGTTACTAATTTATGCAAACTAACTCTTCCTGGACGTGACACAGTTCTTTATATGCGTATGTTTTGCATGTGTGGATTACTTGACGATTATAGAGTGAATTAGCTTATTTTTATGCAGAAGGCTATATGACTACGAGCATGTTTGGATTGACTTAAAAGTTGGTCAAATCTACTTTTAAGTCATTTTTAGCTTTTGGGAGTGTTTGACAAAGTTAAAAATAAATTAAAATATGTTTAAAATGACTTAAAAAAAGTTAAAAGTTAAAAGTAGATACTCCCTACTTTTCATTTTTTAACTTAAAAGTTACTAAATTTTGACTTTTTTAAAACTACTTTTAAAAAGCTATTTTTTAAAAGTTAAGCCAAACGGGCTCTAAAAGTAGTACCACCTTGATTCCTGATATGGTTATGAGATTCCATTGATACAGAGCTGATTCCAAACGACTCAATGAGGGGTTGTGCTGGTATGCACCCAAAATTAGAATTGGGCATTCTTTTTATAAGAGTAAGACGATGTTGACAACATCAACTATAGCTAAATCCCAAGCTAATTAGATTTTTCTGTAAGAATTAGTATAAACTAAGTCAAGTACTAAGATAGCTTTGGATATTACATGCAAGACCAATCGGAATTGACTTGTGAATCTGCAGTCTATGAGCTGTGTGCTTAAACCACTGAATACGGATTCTTGATGGCAACCTCGTACATGGTGAACAACCAATTCAATGAAATGGAATCGTTAGTTAAGTCAACACAATTTAAGAGGAATCAAGGAAAAATGTTGACTCAAATCTGGTATTTCGATGGGATTGTTTGATTTGAGTAAAGAATAAAAAAGAGTGGCTTAAAACATAGATCTGTAGTTTTAGCTCTTTTTTTTTATGTCGAGCAGTTTGATGTACGTAACACTTAATACCATAATAAAAATGTATGTGCACTAAGTTTAAATAATTTAGTGTTTGCAATTCTGATACCTTCATGCTTTTTTTTTTTGGCTTACAGTAGCTTTATCTGAGCAGTTTCTCTCCTTATTTACTATGTTGATGAAGTAACTGTTTTATGAAGCACTCCTGATGTCATGTTTCTCTCTCTTTTTTCTTTTTGGGGTCATTTTCAGAAAATATTCGATAATATTCTCAATCGTAAGATACCTTGGCCAATGGTTTCTGAGGAAATGAGCAGTGACGCACAAGATCTGATTGACCAGTAAGAGAATCATTCTGGTTGTTATTTCAAGTCCCATTTTTATCTTCTTAAGTTTCAGTTGGCAAGTTCTTTTTCCAAGAACCTTCAGCTTTTAGCCAGTTCTCATTTAACTCCTGGAATAAAGAAATGTAGATGGAGGCTCTATGTTATTAGGCATGCTTGAGTTGTGAGGAATTAGTTTGATGAATTTGAGAGAGGCAGTGGATCATTAGAATGCAGTTGACTTTTGACTAAAAAGCATTGTCAGTTATAATGAAAAGCTTGTCTATAAATACTCCAAAATCGGTTATTTAATAATGACCCTCGATTAGTTGACAAAAGCTTTTAGTTAATATTGTTTCCATTCAGGAACTCTTCTGTATTTCCAAGGAGTACACATTACGTCCATCGATCCCTGAAGAAAAACAAATCCTTCCCGATAGAACAGAAAAAGAATCTTGCTATGAAAAGGATAATGGTGAACATTATAAATTTAGAATAGATCTATTCTGCCAAAATGTTAGCAGGCTGGGTTTTGAATTATAATTAATTGATGCTGAGTTGATTCTGGAATTTCAGCTGTTGCCACAAAGATTAGTATCATCAGGCTTTAGTAATAATAAACACAATATTCTTCTCTTTGTAACTCATCTATTGTAGAACATGTTTGTTTATGTCCCTCAACTTTTGAAAGCTGCTGTCGTGATAAATTTCAGATTACTGACAGAAGATCCTAATATGAGACTTGGAGCACGAGGAGCATCAGAGGTGATGTTTTTTTCCACAACGTACTTTGATATTGGGCCTTCTTACATCTGTTCATTTGAAATTTTGAGAATAGATTGTAGAATGACTATGATCCGTATGCAGGTGAAGCAGCATCCATTTTTTAGAGATATTAACTGGGACACACTTGCTAGACAGAAGGTTGGCTGCAATATACTTTACTCATAGAAGTGATTCATTTTCATTTAACTGTGTCTGTACTAGCAGATGGTTCCTAGCGCCGAGCCATGAAAACATAACCGACCCTTCCTAGCTTGGAATTGAGGCGTAGTTGTGTTGTTATATTAATAGGTGGGTCTATCTTGTTTTTTCTACTGATTGGTGTCGCATCAATGTTTGTACCCTTTTCTCAGGCGGCATTTGTGCCTGCATCCGAAGGTGCACTGGATACTAGTTACTTCACTAGTCGCTTCTCTTGGAATCCTTCAGATGAACATGTATATGCAGGCAGTGAATATGAGGGTTCTAGCGATGATGGTAGTGTTAGTGGTAGTAGCAGCTGTCTGGATAATCGCCAAGATGAACTGGTATGTTGGTTATACCCACAAAATGAATTAAATATAAAATAAAATAAAGGACTGGCGTGTTAACTCTTAACATGTTGTAAGTCGATATATTTGGCGGATCTCCATTGATTTTTTACTAAATAGGTTTAGTTTCGACGAAATATTTTGCAGGGTGATGAATGTGCTGGTATTGGAGAATTCGAGTCAGGCTCTTCTGTCAACTATCCTTTCAATAACTTCTCTTTTAAGGTAATCTTTTGCTTTACAACTTCCTATTCATGATTTTCTACTTTTTGATGGCTGGATGTTATTTGTATGACGAAGCCATATCTGTTAGAACTGGAAGATCTTAAGGCTTGATTGAGTACATGAAAATTGTCAGGTTATGGCTGGCTTTTTTGTTTCATTGGATTCAGATGTTCCCTTGAATCTAAATAATACATTTGGAACTGCAGCTGTTTATGCATTCTTAAATCGATTATGTGCGTTCTTAAATCACTTTATTAAGTTAGTTTGCACATAAAGAACTCATGAAATTTTTGCATCCTCTAACTTTGTTCTCTCATTTGTTCTAACATAATATTCCCTGCTTTGATTGACCAATTTTTTCTCTTTATTCGGTACTCAAAAAAGTTGATGGAACTAGATTTTAGAAAGCTATTCGTCTCATGAGTTAATCCTCACAATGCTACCACTAATTTTCTTCACTTCTTTCAACAGAATCTCTCCCAGCTTGCATCAATAAATTATGATTTGCTTACAAAAGGTTGGAAAGATGATCATCCGTCAAATCCTAATGTATAGCTCCCCAGTTAACCGGGCCTGTGAGAGTATCCAAACTTCTGTTTCTTGGCTGGTAGAAACAAACTGAACGCCCGCCAATCATCTCCCTGTCTTTATACCTTGTAAATGTATGTATCCAACCAAGTCTAATGCAATATTTCTAGAAATAGTTCTATTCTCTTCACGGTTTCGATTTTTCCTATTTTTGTTCCCTTACAGATATAGAAGCAGCTTAAAGATCATGATCGCGACCACTGGGGATGTGATGTGTTTTCATGATACAACTGAATCTCATGCTGTCAGGTTGTGCGTTGAATCGTTGTTTTATTCAGTGTGACAATTGTTGTGTATTCTCTTTTTGTTCTCATGTATGGCCATGAGATGCCTTGTGGTTTTTTGACTTCAGGCTTTTGATTTGCTTTGTAATTGTCCCTCCACAGCAATGAGAACACATCTCCTGTTTTGAAAGGGATTGGACTTGTTGCCTCAAATTTTGGTGTTTACAACTTTACTTCACTCTTTTCCATTCCCTTATTTCTGTTTCTTTACTCTTGTGGAAGTATCTGCTAATTCTGTTGGTCCTCTCTTGGTACTGGCCAATTTTTCGGAGAGACAGACTGTTTTGCCTTTTAACAATGGAAAAGAAAAGATATAAAACGAAAAAGAGTTCTTCTAACACAACTAAAATCTATCAGCAATAATTGATATTGCCAGAAAGAGTTGGTACCATAATATGGTTTGTTAAAGATTCCCTAATTCTTCTTGATGACATAAATCTATATTTCTTTTCAGTTAGTGGTCAAACATACCTCAACCATTCGTTGTTCTCGATGATGAGTTGGCTTATACAGACAAATTGTCGAGTGGGAACGATATTTGGCCAACTCAACATCAATGTTTAAATATAAAGATTATGAAAACTCCCAATGCAATCTCCCTGCTGGCTTCAGCATATCAAGATTCACATGCACACGCATGGCCTCATATACTCACAGAACTGCCATCGACAGTTGCAACTGAGAAAGCAAAAGTAAAAGCAGAAGCAGTAATAATTACAGAAAGCATTATACATCCAACAAGAATAAATGGTACAGATATTGGCATTGTCCCTTCATCTAAAGGAAAATGAAAGGGGTAGCCACTAGTCTACTACAGAAACATAGAGGAAAGGGGCCATGATCAGTTAATTCCAAAACTGAAAGAAGATCGAGACACCCCTCCCCCAACAAAAAACAAGTTCAATATGCTTAAGAATTGGCTCAGTATACTGGTGATGAATCTGAGTTTAGCTTAATTACTGCACATCTCGAGGGACTAATAATGACCACTTCACTCTGTTGCATTGGCAAGATCAGAGAGTTCTTGTTTATCATATGAGGTTGGACGTCGAAGCTCTTCAATCTGTTTAGAGATCTCAGCCATTGAAGGTCGCTTATCAGGATATTGAGCTGTACAATTTATTGCTAGCTGCAAGAGTTGGACCATCTCTTCTTCAGCAGTCTGGTACCTGAGGAGCTCAATATCAAAAACTTCAGAAGGCCATTCTTCACGAACGACAGATTGAACCCACCTTGGCAAATCAACACCTTCTTCATTCAAGATTGCATGACTAGGTGCTTTTCCAGTAAGAAGCTCCAAGAGTAATACTCCAAAGCTATAGACATCAGCCTTTTGGGAAACCTTGCGAGGATCAGTTACTTCTGGAGCACGGTATCCAACAACTCGAGTAGGGGAGGATGGTGGTCCAACCAAGTTAGCCAGTCCAAAATCTGAGACACGTGCTTCGTATGATTTGGTGAGAAGAACATTGGATGACTTGATATTCCCATGGGAGACATCAGGACCTTGAGAGTGAAGGTATTCGATGCCACGTGCAATTCCGAGGGCAATACTGGACCTGATTTCCCAATTCAATGGTGTTCTGCCAGCCCCCTTGCTTCCTAGTAGATTCAAGAAATTGTAGTGAATAGAAAGTAGAGTTGCAGCATACAGCTCATTGCAGCTTCTTAGTCACTTAAACAAGTTTCAAGTATACCAAAGGCGAAAAATGTACATGTTCATGCAAGATTCACATGCCAGGAAACTAATCACCAGTTGAACAATTAGTTTCAGAGATTCAAAATTCTAGTCCTATACAGATGCTCTAGATAGAAAAAGAACATATAATTATAGACCCTACTAAAGTAGGGCCAAGTGAAAGATTATATGTGTGCTTGTTCACCTTTCCCTGTATATGGACAGGGTATCTACAAAACAACAAAGGACCCTTTTGCTATAATGAAAGCACTAAATGAAATGGAGTACTACTTATTGCTCTTAATTACAAACAACTTTAGATTTAACATACTTTCTTATATTAGAAGCATGCTTTACATAATGAAGACTAAGGTAATGATAAGAAATTAATGCTTAATTCTAGGATCACATTTTCATTGGATTGAGGGGCCAAATACTACAGACATTGCATGTTACACTGTTAGCAACAAGTCAAACTAATTACTCTAACAAAATGTCAAAATCTGGAACAAAATATAGTGTATCTACTGAATAAGGGAAAAGCAAGTAAAACACCAGATATTGGTAGCTACGTTGCTTGAACTTATTAAAAATATCGACCAATAAATGTCGGACCCTCCAAAAATAGTGATTTTTTTTTGAGAATCCATGCCACTGAGTGCGTGTTGGATCCGTAGTGCATATTTTGAGGATCCATGCTGCTAAGTGCATGTGAGATCCTCCAAAAAGGTAGTGTATTGTTAGAGGATCCGTACCGCTGAGTGCGTGTCGAATCCTCCAAAGTAATGCATTTTTCGAGGATTTGGCACAGATGATGCGGTAACATTTTTAAAGAGTTTGAACAACATGAATTAACGGTAAAAGAGTGTAACTAAAACTTACCATGAAGAAGAGCAGACAAGCTCCCCATTGGCATATAGTCAAAGACAAGAAGTTTTTCCTCTCTGCTGAAATAATAAGCTCTGAGAGGCACCAATTTCTCATGATTCATTGCTCCAACTGTTTCAATTTTCTCCTTGCACTCCCTTTCAGATATTGCCACATCTTTCAATCTCTTAACAGCAACAATTGTACCAATCTCCAAAACTGCCTTATAAGCTGTTCCAAATGTCCCCTTTCCAAGAACCTCAGCAGATGCTCTCAACAAATCCTCCAATTCAAATGCTTTATAATAATCTCCAAAAAACACAAGCTTTTTCTTAGCCCCATTTTCTCTCCAATTCTCTTCACCACTATTCAATACCACAGCAGCTTCTGCTGTAGCAACTGAATTCCCATTATTTACACCTCCATTTTCGGGTTTCTCAATTTGTTTCTCCCCGGGAACTTCTGTTTCCGGTGGCTTAATTGTCTCAACATCAAGAGACCTTGTTTTATCACCGGTTTTCATCCTACCTAACACAAACAAAATCGACAAAAGAATGAAAAATCCTGCAACAGACCCAATGACAATACCGGAAATAGCTCCACCAGACAGCTTCTTCTTCTTGTTATTTGAATTCCCAATTTCGATTCCATCAGTAGCTATAGCAGGCTGAGTTTTACTACCTGGGCAGACATTAATAGGCTTTCCACAAAGAGAATTCCCAGTAAAAGAACTCACAGGCATTACCTCCAAACTTTTCGGAATAGACCCATTTAATCTATTGAAAGACACATTAAACTGTTCGAGATTTGGGAAAAACTTTAGCTCAGGCATAAACCCAGAAAACTGGTTTTTCTCAAGTAGAAATGTTCTCAATCGGGTCAAACTGTTAAACCCAGATGGAATTTCTCCAGAAAAATTGTTATCAGCGAGATTTAACCGAACTAAAGAGTGAAGCCCGGAGAAGGAAGAAGAAACAGCTCCTGTAAAAAAGTTACCCTGGAGATAAATGTTACGGAGCTCAACACATTTCGAGAGATCAGAAGGGAGAGGACCCAAAAGGCGATTGAGACGAAGACTAAGTGTACGAAGACGAGTGAGGTTGGAAATTGTGTTCACCGGAAGGGTACCGGAGAGAGCTGACGCCGGTAGCCGGAGAACTGTAACACGGTTGTTTTCACATTGTACACCAGCCCAGTTGCATGGGGAGGTACTGGTGGTGTTCCAGAGAAATGTACGGCCACCCACGGCGGAGCGAAAGGCTAAAAGTGCAGCTCGGTCGGTGCTAAGATCCGACGAAGCTGTCACAAACATGAAAGCATGAATTATGAAGATGATTAACAACACCATTGTCAAATTTGACAGTGAAACTGAAATTGAACTAGCCAACTGAAATGGTGCTAATTATTTTAGCTGAATTGGCGCAAGAACCAAGAAATGCTAGAAATTCATAGCAGAGAGAAATGTAGTAGCAGAAGTACAAGAAAAAGACTGTGAGAAAGAAAGAATGGTGTTCTTGTAGGAGTGATGAAAAATGTATAATAGTTCTAGGATGTGTTTGGTACGAATTTTTTTTATTTAATCGTGTTTGGTTGGTCAATATTTTTGAAAATTAAAGACAAAATATTTTCACTAATGATATTTCATATTAATTATGTCATGGCCATATTTTAACACACTTTATCTTCACTCATTTTCGTAACATAGGGATGGAGCCAGCATTCGAGTTACAGATTTATCCACATTCTAGTAAGTATAAATAAATTTTGATTCAAAACTCATAAACTAAAAACTCTTGTTCGCTTATGTCTAGCCCCTATCTTCACACCCCTACTTCTTATTCCACCTTTTATTGTATTTGTCTAGATTATATATAAAATATTTTTATAATCATATCTTTTATTCGTGAATCGAACTAAAAAATATAAATAAAAACAATGTTTAATTTATTAAATATTTTTTTAGCACATAAAAGAAAAGAGAAAAAGTTAGGTGTTAAATGAGGTAGTAATTGTGGTGACCTACGAGTTGATGGATGTCATGATACTGTCTAGTGTCTATGCTCTCGAGAGAGAGTGTCAAAAGTCTTGCACTTTTCTTCAGATTTTCTCTCTCTTTTTGTAGTGTTTTTTTTTCTTTTTCATTTTGTAGAATAACTTCATTTTATATGTCTTGATTTAGTTCTGTACACAATATTTAAGAATTTAAAAAATAAATAAGTCTCATAATCTTAAATAAAATGTGTATGTAACATAATACTCCATATTTTTACTAGCATGTAAGTCTAATAAGATCAAAATATTCTTTCGTTAATTAGAGGTTTCAGATTCAAGTAGTGAGTATAGTAAAATCTTTGATGAGAGCGTTACCCTCAAATGAGGCCCTATATGACGCGAATCTAGATTAATCGAGCTTTCATGTGAGTACCAAACATCAAATAATTTTTTTTAAAAAATATTCATTAAAAAATAATAGGTTTAAAATCAATGCACTAGCAAGACTAAAATTTATTCCTAACGAGTAACAAGTGTATCACTTATATGAATCATCTTTTTCTTTCAATGATTCCTTATTTTAGCTAAATTTGCATCGACTTTACATAGACAATTTCTTCTACGTGGTTTTAGATCTATATCTTGTGCCTTTATAATAACTTTATAATATATACAAATCGATGCATCGACGAATCGACTTAGAACATGCTCAAACTAAATCATTTCTACAACATTCTCTCATTATTTTGTCCTAAGTTTGTGTCATTTTTATGACCCGCACATTCATCTTAATATTTGTATTTCCATAATACTTTATCTTATAACTGATAAATGTTTCATTTTACTATTTCAATACTTATCATTATATAACATTATCCATCTTATAACTATTATTATTATCATTCACTTTAATAGATATTCTTCTATAACATAACACGGTAAATAAAATTCTAGTAAAATCAAGATGAAGACAAATATTAGAAAATATTAAAACCCTTTTATCATTATAGGACATGTTTGATATAAAGAAGAGTGGGAGCCAATTCTGCATGTTTTGTCCTTTAAAGGACCCAACAAATCCAAAACGATCTTCATAACTCCTGCACCAGTCAATATGAAAATTCACTGACAAATTAATATACGGATGGTAGTAGAATGATAGATACTCATTCATTCTTAATTAGAGGTCTCAAATTTAAGTTTCTTTAGATATGAAATCGTCTTCGTTTTACCACTCATGTGGAATTTCTGATACGAATTTAAAATTCACTATGAATATCTAATATTTGGTGGAAAAAAAGAAGCAAGTCATGTCATGAATAATTAATGTGGGAACAGAAGTACATTCTCACATGGATATTATTACACAAAGGGAAGTGCTATTATATACGTCTGTCCAAAAATAGGAATAAGTAAATATAATATTTCATCATTCTTTGTTTCACTTGCATATTTTATTTTTTCCTTTTCCCCCTTCTTTTGTAATAAATATAAAAACAAATATTTATAAAGAACCCTAAATTGTGCACGGTTACATTCATAAATCATACTCTTTTTCACATTCCATCCCAAGTCTTTAACGTTTAAGGGTTGATTGGGTTTGCGGACAAATTATACTGGAATTAGTTATTTTATTATTTGTTTATTGATTATTTGATTTATTTTATTAAAATAGAAAGAGAATTTGAGTGATCTTAGAGTTATTTTTGTCATTACTTCATCCTTTAATAGGAATAACTAGTCTCGATATCAAATATATTTTTAAGAATTATTTATACTTGTCTTGCATATCAAACGATTCCCGAAAAGAACAGTAAAAATTAAGAAGAAGAAGAAGAAGAGAGAATTCTGAGCCCCCCATTATATTCAAAGAACTACAGGAAAAACAATATTTGCTCTCTTTACTGAGACACATTTTGGTTGCATTGATGATAAAAATTTATCCGTACTCAATATTTATATTAAAATATATTAATTGCGTATGGTTAAGAGACATTTTCTAAGGCGTTTTGTTTTATTAAAATAAAGTTGACAATATTATTACAAGTTAGTTAGTTCAATCGAGTATTATGTTAAACACAAGAAATCCAACTAATTGATTTCTTATAAAAGAAAGAAAGACAAGATAATTCTTGTACGGGATGAAGTGTCTTATTTACCAACTAATAATGATAGTTAGATCGATACAACAAAGCAAATAATGAGCAACAACATTTAACAGCTGTTAACGTAAATATGGTAAAAGTAGATATTCAATAATAATATTAAAAATGCCATAATAAAAAAATTACATCTTTAAATATGGTAAAAGTAGATTTAGAAAAGAGGTAGTAGCACTACAACTAACATGTTTTTTTAATGCACGTAAAATGTTTTTTTGCAACTTACTCAGCTCCGTTATTATATGGTTTTAGTTTGGACATACTTGTTAAGAAAATTACTCAATTTTAAAAGTAAGACCCTTATCAAAATGACTTTGAAAAAAAAAGTTATTTAAATAAGACTAAAATTGAAGTAAAAATTTCTTTTTGATTACGTGAAATACGATTTATTTTGAAATAAAATAAAAAGATAAAATTACCATATACGGGGGAATAATATAATAACGAGATTGGGACAGTACCAAATAATAAGACAGTGTTTCACTTGTCATGCAGGCCCTCAATTATGAGTAGGGAAAATATAGCTGTTGTAGAGTCGACACAAAAAGAAAGAAAATTGATTTGGTTAAAAGATACTCCCTCCGTCCCTAATTATTTATTCATTTTTTTTTTTAGTTATCCCTAATTATTTATTCATTTTGACAAATTAAGAAAGGATAATTTTTTTACCTATTGTACCCTCAATTAATTACTTTGAAAAATGTAAAACTTCTTGAAACTCTTAAGTTTTTAATTCATCCACTTCATAATTAATAGAGGTAAAATAGTACACTTACTATGTCAATTTATTTTTTTTAATAAGCGTGTCAATTCAAAAGTGGACAAGTAATTAAGAACAGATGAGTATTAAATTGTCTTTTTACCTTTTGATATGAACAGTATGATTAAGACTTATGGATTTTATGTAACCCACTGATAAGCTTTCTCGATGTTAGCCCATTCATCCGTTACAAATTGTGTAAACGTACTTCTTTAATATTCTAATTTAGAAGACAAACAAAGAAGCCAATAAGATCGTGTCATGTGTCAAAATGACAAATTCGCTTTGTAAAACTCATGTGCCTGATGAGGATAAAAGATCTTATTGAAGCAGTTAATCTTATGCATATTGTATGGATATATTATAATAAAAACAATTTTTAGTGGCAATAAATATGCATATAAACAAGGAGTGCTCAAACATTTACTGACATTAGTTAATTGTCATTGGATCCAATATCGCTATAAGCTTTAGGGATATTTATAAAGAATGTTAAATGCCACTAAAAAGGCATATTTAGTGGCAATTAAGCTATTGTTGTTAATTAATTACCGCTAAAGATCATTTTTGGTGTAATGATATGTGATCGTAGGGGTGTACATGACCGGGTTGGTTCGGGTTTTTCAAATATCAAACCAAACCATTTGTGTCAAAATTTTAAATTTATAAACCAAACCAAATTAATAAAACTCGGGTCTTTTTGTGTGTTTTCAACCTTCGGTTGGTTCGGATTTTTCAAATACCAAACCAAACCATTTGTGTCACATATTTAAATTTTTAAATCAAACCAAACTAATAAACCTTAGATTTTTTCTGATTTTATTTTTCCGGTAAAGTATTCCTACAAACATATAATTAACTTGTGCTCCAAATATTTCTTTAGTCCAACCAAAATACAACTACCTAAGGTGTTTCTTAAGAAATTAACACAAAATATGATGAGTGATGACACTAAAATATTCAATAAAAAATAATAATGAAATCGCATAAAATAAATATTGAAATTGATAAGTCATAATGAAGAATAATCATAATTTAAAAGTACTAAATCATGCTAAAATAAGTCTAACAAGTTACATGATTAAACATTAAAGAAAAATTAAAATTAGGTTATGTATTTTAAATGTCTAAACCAATGTAAAACTAAAGAACAAATATTCAACATTATTGTCATTCTTAGTGTTGAATTTATTTATTTATTTTAGCATTAGTATTGATTTGATTTTGAATTGAGCTTTATCAGAGTTACAAATATCTATGGACTATAACATTTATTGGACCATTCAAAATTCTAAGTTTAAAAAAACTTGAAAAAATATGTTAAAAGATAAAAATTATGAAAACGTATAAGTAATATTTAGAAATTACATCAAAGTAAATACTTTTATGCAGAAAATTAATTTTAAAAATTATAAATATAATGTCGGGTTGGTTTGGTCTCGGGTTGACTTTTTTAGTTAAAACCAAACCAACCCAAGTATGGTCGGATTTTTTTTTCCAATACCAAACCAAGTCAAACCAAACCATTAGTCGGGTTTTTTTTTTGGTTTGACTCGATTTACGGTTTGGTTCGATTTTGTACACCCTATCTGGTCGCACAAATTGCATAGTATCATAAATGGCGATCCCAAGTATTACCTAGCCTCCAGGAGAGTTTACAAACAAATACAGCTCTTTGGTCTCATCTTCCATACTGAGATACATCATAAGACCAATAAGTTCACTTAAATCTGATTGACCGAAAGAAAACCTGTTCTATCAAGTACTCACGCATGTATAAAGTTGGAGGTAATTTAATGTATGGTCATTAAACTTAACCTACTATAATAATAAAATCACAAAATTATTCATATTAAAGTAACTGAACTAAGTGTGGATCTCTCGTAAAAGTTGAGAAACCATATATATGCAAAATTAACCTATTATAGGCATAAGGACACAATTCTTTTACTTTTTTGTGTTTTAAATCTGCTTGGTAAAATTCTTGATTCCGCCGTCGAGAGCAAGACAATGAATCAAGCAAAGCAGGCAAATCTAGTAGATAAAATTAGAGGAGCTCATGATTTGCGACAATGTAGTTTTTCAAAGCAAACTGAAAGCTCTATTTGCATATAATAGTTACGTTGAAATATATACATTGATAGCGTAAACACTTTTTACATTATTAATATAAGTTAATATGTGATAGCAAGTTAATTAGTAGTACTAATTTTACTATGTTACCAACTAATGCTTATGAATGAAATTCACCTATAATTTCCTTACAAATGACATGATTATGGAAAAATAATTCTTCTCTTCTTAGGTGTTCTTTTATTCCCATCAACCATGTCTTGGGTTGGTACATTAACAGATTATTTTTGTCCCACCAAACATGTATGAGGAATCATATCATATGATTCTTGAAGACAATTAAACTAATCAAACAATGTATGAATCTCAATGAATTAAAGAATGAAGCAAAGCCAATTTTGTACATTAAACTCCTCTTTCTGCGATTTGAATCGACAGTTTGAGAGAGTGGATTCCGAGGTTTTTTTTTTCTTCAATTTATGTGACGTAGTTTGAATTGACATAAAAGTCATGTAGAAACAAAATCTTCTAAACATTGTGGTCTAAAATATGACGTAAGATTGCCCAGTTATAAAACTTATAGAACTTGTGAAGTATGTACATAAACTGAACAGTCTATATTAAAAGTGTATCACTCCTTTCGAAATGAACTAAAAAGGAAAGTATTCACATAAACAAGGAGTATATACAATGTCAGTCTGTACTTTCATAACATATTGGTCAAGGAGTATTTACAACAAGCAACAAAAGAAAGACTATATGTAGCCTTAAGTCCCTAATCTATTTATAATAGGCATCCCCAATTCTTGATCCTCTGCCTACTTTTATTTATAAGCGGCAGATCTAATTACAGGTTCAGCAGAATTCAGTAGTAGTTCAGGATCAAACTAAATATGCATATGCAAAAAAACAAGTGTATATATAGAGTTAGATATATACTTCAGAATCCACAACTAGCGTCTAAATACTAGATCCGCCACTGTTGCTTCCTAAGCTTGTTGATGTTTCTCCTTCCTTTAGTTGCTAGCTGTGAGCAACAATGCTTATTCTTGTATCTTCATTGAACAATGATGTAGTAGCTATATGGCTTATCCCCAGATCTTCATTAAACAATGTCTCGTTGAACATCGAATCATCTACAAAGATTGGATTGATGATTGGTTCTTCACAAGTCAAAGGATTAGCTTCAACATTGTCCATTCTTGGTTCTTCAATATTATACATTTGGTTAGCTACTGTAGTTGCATCAATGTTTGGCATTGCTTCATTTGACAATTCCTTGAAAGGGTATAATGTTTGAGGCTCTTCATTGTTTCTCTTAGCAAGCTTAGAAGCAAAAACATCTAAAGCTTCCTTCATCCATGGATGCCAACATATTTCCCTCGCTTCGTTAAATTTCATCTGCAAATTTAATCAAACACTCTGTTACCTTCCACCAACATAGGTACCAACTAACTCTGTTCACCACGACTTAGACAAATACAAATAAATTGCTTTTTATCTAAGTTTTAGTGAACAGAGTCACCGATACTAATAAGAAATGATTCTTACAATGAGGCAAATCCAACATTGAGGTAGTGAACCTCATGGTCAAAATTATTATGTTTTTATTGAGATCAAATAACAAAATCAAAAAACAAACCCATAAACGTCGACGAGCAGATTTCTCAGGCCATTCATCTAATTCCTGAGTGACAAGCAAAGGTAGCATGTGTCCCTCATGAAATGTGCCTTGGCTTTTGCTCTTGAAACTCCAGGTACCTAAATAGTCCTGCATCCAATAGACAAACAGAACTCCGTCACATCTTAAATTAATTGGAATCGACTACATGTACCATTCCAAAAAAGCAATAATTTTCAAATTTGATTCTATAAAAATTCAAGTTTCATCGACTCACCTGAACATCAACGTCACCAAGAACTCCAGCTTCCTCAAATGTTTCTCGTAAAGCTGCATCTTTTAACGACTCATCAATCTCCCAACCACCCTTGTAATTTCATTACAAAACCAATAATGTCAATATATATTATAAAAACAATTATCCAATTAGCAAAATCAATAGAGAAAAAAAATGTACCTTAGGGAACATCAATCTTGGACTCTTTTGTGAGCTGATCAATAGAAACTCCAAATCATTAATATTGTAACCTGACTGGTAACTATTTATGTATCTGTATGGAATGCATCTGCAGCACCATATATAAAATTGCGAATTAAAAAATAAATCATACATGTAACAAATAATCTCACGATAGACTTGGAATTCCAAATTTTATATCGAGATAATTCACTTAATAACGTACCCAACAACTTGACGACAACCTTCATTGTACCTCTGCAAGTCTCTTCCCATACGGGAGGACATAGAAAATGTCTTGAACATTTTCGAATTTTATAAGAAGAAAATAAAATCAAACTATAATTTTATTGTTCTTCATAAACAAAGAAAAAAAGGGGAATGGAAGAGATGTCAATTATATGTAGGAATATTATAATTTGGCGGTTATAGAAAGATAAAATAAGAAGAAATAATTTTGTGAATTGTCAACTGCCTAAATATGGAAAAAAGATAGCTATTTTATTGGGTTACATCTCATTTTTTTCATACTAGAAGCTAAATACAGGGAATGCTATGCTATTTTTGTGTGTGTCCTCTCTTTTAATAAATAAGACGTTTTGTATTTAGAGTAAGATAAGATAAACTATAGTTATTTATGAAAATTCCTCGGTTTTGATATATTCAGAATTTCTATGACCACTAATTTATGTCACATCATATTGTCCGTTAACAAGTTTCAATTCTTTCTTCCATCCATCTTTTGGAATAAAAGCGAGTTTATAAATCTTATTTTACGGCCATAACAAAAATAAAATAAAATATGTGCGGACCAAACAAACAAGAGTCAACAACAAACCAATGGACATTGCTCTTCACAAGTCACAAGCCACTGTCATAGAGAATAAAGGGATTGGGCTTGCCTAGTGCGGTTTACATCTCATGTGTGGTTTGCAGACTATTACACAGTGGGGGTTTATCCAGTGCGCACAAAGTGCTCACTCGAAGCCCGAAGGACACAGATTGTGAGAGAGATTATAGCGGCTGCCGGTTATCCTGAGATTCTAAAAAAAAGAGGATGGTTTCTTTTGTATTTGTATTTTCTAAGATAAGAATAAAGGAATAGTAAAAGGCCAATGATGCTTTTGTTTGGAAGTTTCAATTGAGGAGAATCTTTCAAAGCCTTCAATTAGGAAGGTGATTTGTATTGGGCCGTTTTACAAAGTAAAGAGTTTTGGAAATTTGAAGAGTTACAAACTTTTTCTATTTTGCTGAATGAAGGTTTATCAAAGTTGCGTGACATACTTTTATTCAAAAAATCTGAATTTGCGTGACTATTGTTAGCTAAGCCACTACTCCGGTTAATGAGTTCCTATTGTTTTAATTTGATTGTCAAATTAGGCACAATTTTTTTTGAATATTATAATTTTAAATTAAAAATATATAAAATATATCGAAATACACGTGTCCAATTGTCCGCACCTTAAAATTGTCCACCAATTTGGTAAAAGGAACTTTGGCACCAAGGAAGCTAATTGTTCAAAAGTCAAAATTTATTACTATGTCAATCTTATAGGAATATAGGACTAAAACCGATTATCTAAAGAATGAAAGTTTCAATTTTATCCTATAAATAAATAACAAAAGTGGGCTTGAATATTTGTTCTTTCTAGAAAGTGAAGAATTTCCTTTCACATGTCTTATTTTATATTTCTCACTCACTAATATCCGCACTGAAGCCCAACGATTTCAGATTCACGCCTTGTAGGGCTTTATTTGTGGGAAGTGTTTCTATCAAGGATTTTTTCATACTCAAATTTCAAATTCGAGATCTCTGATTAAAGAAAGAGCAGCCTCATCCACTACACCGCACCTTTCACATGTCATAATGCTCTTCAAATAATATAGTACCAAAGTCCAAAACTGCATGATAAAATCATAGAATATTTGTTTTGACCAAGGTCACCCAAACCTAGGACTCGACTCAGTCCAATGTTCATACGTTAGTGAGCACATTGAAATTACATACGCGTTAAACAACTAGTAACAATTAACTATTTAATTTCAAACAACTAGTCATTGATTATATGAACAATATACTAGTTGCTCAAAAGATTAATTTATCATAATTTGATTGTTTATATGTTGATCATTAATCTATAATAACCCTTATTCTTTAGTCGCATTTGAGACCTATTTCTTGCAAAACTCACATAAATCGAGCTACTAAAAGGGGATGCTAATTATTTGAAAAAGGTAAAAACAAATTATCCTAATTTTAATTTGGAGTAGTAGATATAAAATTGAACAAGACGTAGGATGCATATAACATACAAAATTGTCATGTATGACACCACATAAGGCAAATGTGTCTATTTGTTTAATTTTATACAAGTTTAAGTGTCTACTACTGCATACCCAAAGTTGAAGGATATAGATGTCAGTTGAAGCTAAATTGAAGGTCACATTTATGTATTACGTCTATATTTTATTAGCCGTAGTAACTATACATTAAAGGCAGACCACCGGTCATAACTTTAAAATTCTGGATAAGCTACTGGTCGATTAGAGATGTCAAATACCTATAAAATTAGTTAAGGTGTGCGAACTGCTCTAAACACCAGATTATCAGGAAACAATTACAACTATTCTTTTTGTGGTAAAAGTGAAAAGTACTGAAGAATTAGAAAAAATATAAATAAGTTCTACAACTTATTAAACTGTACCGATAGATTTAAAAAAAATCCTACTTGCCGATTTAGAAAACGTAATAAAGTTTTCAAGATTTTACTTAATACTTCCTTTTTAATTGTCATTATAAGGTTTGACACAACTCTTAAAAAAAAATTAATAAGGAGTGTTGTTAGATCAATATATTCTTTATTAATTTTTTAATCTTTATTTATATATGTGCCTCTTAATTTTAGAATAATTAATGTTAAGGGAAAAGTTGGAAAAAAGAGAGTAATTAATTCTCTCTTGATTGTTTATACTAACAACTACTCTCTATGTCCAACAATATTTTTCCTTTTGACTTTGCACACATCTTAAGAAACTATAAATAGAAGCGTAATTTTACTATATCATCTTTTGAATATAATAAATACAATGTCTTGAAAAATGTGATAGAAAAATGATTATAATTAGTGAACGGAAAGAGTATTTTGATAGAAATATATGACACCTAAAAACGAACGGAGTACTAATTAAGAAATAGATAATGATGAATAAAAATTTGACAAGTAGGCGTGGGGTTAGTAGCTTAATCTTCGGTCAAAAATTATTCCTATTATAGTCTTAATAAACAGTCTTGTTTAACTCTTAAAACTTATCCATTTAATTCGCAATAAACTTAGCAATTTCCACATTCTGATTCGTTCCCACTCTTTTACCAATGACCAAGTGCGTGAGTAAAGTGTTTTGAGGCCAAACTCGTTTATTATAAAATAATATTAATAACATACAACATTTCACAAGTCTTATATAATACAATAGACTCTGCCTAGCTATTTGGTCACTTCATATTGAAGAAGAGCAAATGGCAAAGAAAGAAGAGATTTCAATCTTAGAAGAAAACTACAAAGGATATCATCTTGTGCATAGCCAAGTGAAGAAGATTAAGCAAGAAGAAGTGTCTAAGAACTATATTATAGATTTGTCTCAAAAGCAGCCAGAGATGAAAATAGTTCTAGCAAGGGAGGTTATTGTGACAAGGCAACACTCAAGATCAAGACTTGGATTAAACTCAGGGCAACCTATCTACTAGCTAGGTTGAAGTACTAGATAGTTCAATTTAAGATGTTATAGTAGTACAGGTCATGAAATAAAGTTTAGTTGTTAGATTTTGTTTTTCCATATTTGTAAGTATTTCATGGTCATGATCATCTACTTTTTATGCCACTTTAATTTCTTTTACTTCTTGTTCAATTTGGACTACTTCTTTAGGTTCTGGCTGAAAGCAGAGAAAAATTCTCTGTTTTTTAATACTTTTTTTGAGTGTTTTGGTATTAAAAAAATATTCACTTCATTTACATCTTTAAGTAACGAGATGAAATCATGGTAAAATCTAAAAGTACCATAGCATAGCTATTGGCAAATAGGAATTTTTTTAGTACAGCAACTAATTAACTTCAGAAGTCTATTTTTTTTTAAAATAATTGGGGGAGGGAATTGCATGGTGGAGAATCGAAACATCACCAACAAGGCAGATGGTCAACCAATCGAGCCACTTAAGATTTCATACGATACTTATCATGAACATGTTGTATGATTATTGGTATATATACATATACTTCAGGTGATAGCCAAGATCTTATTTGTTTGCCTGAAGTTTCTGTTTTTCTTCTCTTCTTTTAGACAGAAAGGAAACACAATCCTGAACTATAACACTTAACTTTGCCCTTCATTAGAAATTGTTAACAAAAATATCTTCAATGTTACCTTTCTGTATTATATTTTACCTTATTCACTAACGCGAAGCTAGGATTTCAACTTTATGGGTTCTGAACTGAGTTCTAAATTTACACAAATACACTGTTTGAACAAAATCTAGGGCTACTAGCTCCGCCCCGGCTAACAAACCTCCACTTGGACCAGTTAGCCCCTGAAACATATGATTAATCAACTTATAATTGTTTCTGTTGATGTTCTATTAAAGCACAAGTTAACTACTGATTACTATGCTCAAATAATTGCTTTGACCACTTCTTGAGCTAGTAGTTAGGATTTTGTTATCCCTTTATTTTCTCTAATAAATCTCCTTATTGATTCAAGGAGTTTGTTTAGCAAGTAGTTTAGCTTGATTTTGTTATTCCTTTGTTTTCTCAAATAAAATCTCCTTATTCAAGGGAGTTTGTTTAGCAAGTAGTTTAGGTGAGTTAATATAGGCAAGTGGTTATTTCATTCTTATATATAAAGACCTCATTGACACATTCAACTTTCGTGCTTTACTCTTGTCCTTGTAGAAAGAAACTTATGATAATATCTAGCCTGCTATAAAAAAAAAAATTAGCATCAAAGAGTTGCTCAAAAAAGCTGCAAGTTTATGTATAAAGTCTTATCAAATAGATCCGATCGAAGGGAGGGGCAAAACAAAACAAAACAAAAAGAGCATTGTGTTTAGCGTGCAAACAAAATTGGATGTATACAAATAGAAGAGTTTAATCGTGGTTACAGGCGCTAATTCGATAAAGACAAGTTTTTATTGGTCTGGCCCGATACATTTAATAACTGCTTCTTGTTGTTTAGACTTCTAATTTGTCACAATATTAGGTGACTTATTGTCAAGGTTAGTTAGGGAAGGTTTAATAAACCTAGAAAAATGCTCTACCTGTCTTTGACTTTGTGTCAACAGCTACTAATTGAATGTGTTTCCAACTTGTAAACATTGTCTGAATACAATTATGTTCCATTTTCTTTTCCAACAATATTATTGTGTTCATGATTAAGTAAATAATTATACACCAACAACGATTGTTTGTTGTATAGTGATAAGTACTTTTTCATCCTTAACCAATAAATTTCAAGTTCGAGTTTCTTTGGCTACGGAATCGCCTTTGTTAGGAGTGGAAAACCAAAATATAGAATAAAAATAGGTAAATAATTATACAACATCTGATTTATTGGGTCTTAGGGACTATCGCAATAATTTGTTTTAATTGAACAATCAAATTTTCCCCTTGTTCGGATCAATTTTGAGCTGGTTGTTTAACGTCCCCAAAAAGCTAAGAACCATTCCTCCTCTATCCTCCTGCTGACATGCAGTGACCTAGAGACTTGCTTTGAGCATTTTAATTTCTTCGAAAGTAATAATGTTGGAGACATGACCCATCCATTGGTTGAAGGGACGAGATGACCAGTGCACACCTAAGACAGACCGATCGTCCCATCTAGTGAATCTTTGCAAAAAAATTAAGGTGGGATGAGCAAGACCCTTCCTAAAAGACTGAGGGGTCTTTTGGTAGGTGGTTAGAGTTATACATGTTTTAGTAATGTAGAGATTAATAATAAGAAAATTTATGTATTATTTTGTATAGGTATTAGTTATACATATATATTAATTAGTCCACCTTTTATCCTGTATAAATTAAAATAGATTTTCCTCATAACTTATACATTTATTACTTGTGCAAGTTCCTCAATTGCAAATCAAACACCGTATTAATCATATACATGAATAATTTGTCTCCTAACTAATTAACTATCAAACATGATATTAATTTAATATCTGCATAACTCACCTTCAAACCAGCTATTGTGTTAATATCATATGAATGTAACGGTTCACAAATCAATACTATACTTGAATCTCAACTAAAAGGTCTACAAAGACTCTCATTGTTATTTTACAAGTCGAATGGGGAAAGGGTCCAAGTTCTCAAAGTCTATCTACAACTTTTGGCAGTTGTGCTTAGCTTGTGCTAGTGTGGGAAAAAAAGGAAATATTGAAGAAAAATGTTAACTTTTGTAAAGGGTCTTTCTGTTATCTCAGAAGGTGGGTGGGTGGGTGGGGGACCTTATAGTTTACAAGTTATAATGGTTTTTTTTGTGAGTGTGTGAAAAGCATAGTGACAAATCATCATGATGGTTTAGATATCTCATTATTATAAAGACACCCTTTTCTAGTAAAGTTTCAAAGACAATATAATTATAATTCCTTCAAACAAATAAGTACATAAAGATAATGTTTTTAGTCTTTGCTGTATTTGATTTGGGCGTATATGCCATGATTCACCTTTTGATTAATTTAATTCCATCATTTCTCAATTTCCAATGTTCCAACTAATGTCTCTCCAACTCCACAATATTTATCTCGTCTTATTTATCCAAACATTATTATTGCTTTTATTATTAAACAATTATAAACTTAATGATAATATATGGTATAATTGCTTGAATTATACTATTTTGATGTATAAAGATTCATTCAAATTGTTGAAGAAGTAAATAAAATTTATACCAAAAACAGAATTTCCTAGCCCATATAGAGGTGGATTATGTATTATAGTCTAAATATTAAAATACTTGGAATAATTTTGTTTTTAACTAATACATGCATCATACTCGATATTGTTCTTACACATAGTAAATCATGATATTAACAATACGAGAAATTGAGAGTTGACACATTATTCTGGTCAGTTTTCTGAGACATGGGAAAGTTAGTCTGGATAAAGAAACATACCTTTACCAAATTGTGACAGAGCATATACTGATTTTTTCACTTTAGAGTACAGTAGTATTTTTCATTTTATAGGAAACTTAATGTGAAAACCAAATGTGTATAAATTTTGTAGGAGAAATTAAAGAATTGAAAAGGCAAACACCTGGGGACTCCACTGTCCCTACTCTCTTCTTTCATATTCAAGAAAACAACACCTCTTTGCTGAGTGCTGAATCTGTTGACAGAGCCCATCTACACTACATGGGGGACCAGCTAAGAATTTCTTCATTTTATCTCTGGTCATTTTGTTCTCTTGTTCATGTCCCTCTCTGCTTAACATTTACTTGCCAAACACCCATTAACGTGGCTCGTGGCGGAGTGTTAAGTATTATTTTATCCGTGTCGAGTTTGAATCTTTCTGGATGATGAGAATGATCCCACATTGAACCAGAACTAGAACCCTAAGCTCCATATAATTAGGCCTAAGGCCTAATTTGATATAGTATCAGAGTCAGGCTCACTTGGCTCGATGTGGGGCCGGAGCTGTACGCGATTATGAATATAATGTCATGTTTCAAACCGGAGAATAGTACTCTGGATAAAGAATGTCTGGATCCGGGCATGAGAGGTGTTGATGAGAACGATCCACATCGAAATAAGCCTGTGCAATCTTTCTTTCTTTGAGCTAGTTTTTGAGATATGAGTTACGCCAAGACCTAATTTGACGCATTTTCCTTGGGTATCAGAGTTCTCAATCGAAATTTGAATTTAGTCGGACTACGATCCAAATATATACCAGGATAGTAAAACAAAAAAAAAATTTACACGCCTAGAGACAAGACAAGAAAATATGACAGTTTGATTATATTATTAATACTGTAGTGAATTGGACTAGGCATGCTATTTATTTAATGCCACCCACTCATAAGTCCATGACTTTCTGTTTGTGCCTTCCAGTATATTACCTCAGCTCTCTCAAGTATTGTCACTCAAAATCAGAAACTCCTTTTCTTCTCCAACAAGAACTTCAAAAAAGGAAATGGCTCTGTCTCTCTTTTTCTTTCTTCTTTGTGCTTCTGTAAGAATTGGGTATGCATTTCCTCCTCATCCAGACAAAATCATTCTATTACCTGGACAACCCCAAGTGGGATTTCAACAGTTTTCAGGCTATGTCACTGTTGATGACAAGAAACAAAGAGCACTCTTTTACTACTTTGTGGAAGCAGAAACAGATCCAGCTTCTAAGCCTCTTGTTTTATGGCTAAATGGAGGTACACAAAAGTTACTTTCTTTCTTTTTCTTGAAATTAAAGTTTGTTTATACAAATTCTGCCATTTGGTTTCTTGAAAAAGTTTGAAACTTTGATGTTTTCTGTAGGACCTGGTTGTTCTTCTGTGGGAGTTGGTGCATTTTCTGAGAATGGTCCATTCAGACCAAGAGGACAAGTTCTTGTTAAGAATGAACACAGTTGGAATAAAGGTGGAATTTTGTCACTTTTTTTTACTCATTTGGGTATCTTTAGTTAGCTACAAAAGTTTAAAATTGATTATTTTCTTGATTATGCAGAGGCAAATATGTTATACTTAGAGTCTCCAGTTGGGGTTGGCTTCTCTTATTCAACTAATACATCTTCCTATGAGACAGTTAATGATGAGATAACAGGTACTCTATCTGTTTCAATTTGTTTGGCTTGATTCCGAGTACCGGGCTCAAACTATCTAATGTTTATTAAAAAAATTTACTATATAAGTCACAACAGTTAACAATTCAAAATATGGTTTAAAAAAAATCATTTGACTGTCCAAATAGTAACTAAGACAAATAAATTTCTATATCCTGCCTGCGAATCGAAGCTCTTATCTCTCTAGCTCTTGAAACTTAGTGAGTAAGTGTTAGCTACTGTTAAACCATAGTTTCATATGTTTATATGCATAAAACATGGATTTCACGTTTAAGTTTTCTTATTCAGACATAAAGTTCAGCTCCAAAAGTTTGATCTTTTCTTGTTCTGTTTTAATATTCTTTTCTATATAATAACCATGTGATGCCCATCACCATTTAAATACTGATTAGAGTAGTAAACTAGCAATTCTTTTATGGTGTAAAGGAAAAGTAACATGTTTGATGAGATTCTGGAATCCTACTGTTTTGTCTTTGTGAAGTGTAACTGTTAATTGCTTTATATTTTTATATATGTACATCCTAAAGACGTTACACTTTTGTGTTTTTCTTTATGTTTTTTAGCCAGGGACAATGTTGTGTTCTTGCAACGCTGGTTTAACAAATTCCCACAGTATAGAAAAAACAATTTATTTTTAACTGGGGAGAGTTATGCAGGTAGCTTTTTCTTAAGCACATTGATTAACATGCTAACATTTTTTAATTTTAGATCTTTTTCTTGGTTAGTGTTGATATTTTGGTATGTTGATTACAGGCCATTATGTACCTCAACTTGCCAAGCTCATGATTGAGCTTAACAACAAGAAGAAATTGTTCAATTTGAAAGGAGTTGCAGTAAGTCTGACTTAATGAAATGAATTTTTAATTTACATTTGCAAACAAGGTGTTGCATTTGATCAAACGCGTAGTGTTTGTAGTGTATGAGATCGAAAAATCAGTTCTTGTTTAATCCTATTCTTTTTTCTTTCTTGTCATGGCAGCTGGGTAATCCTGTTTTGGAATTTGCTACTGACTTCAATTCGAGGGCTGAGTACTTCTGGTCTCATGGCCTTATATCAGACTCCACCTACAGAATGTTCACTTCTGTTTGCAATTATTCTCGCTATGTGAGCGAGTACTACAGGGACGGTGTATCGCCAATGTGTTCAAGAGTCATGAGCCTTGTAAGTAGAGAAACCAGTAAATTTGTGGACAAATATGATGTTACCCTGGATGTCTGTATGTCATCGGTGCTCTCTCAGTCCAAAATTATAAGTCCACAAGTAAGTTATTGCTTAAACTGTGTTGATGTCTCAATACTGTCTCCCATGTCTTATCAAACTACACTGACTGTGTCTTACTGATACTAATTACTAGGAAAATGGTGAGAAGATAGATGTCTGCATCGACGATGAAACTGTCAATTACTTAAACCGACAAGATGTGAGAACGGCTCTTCATGCCAGACTTGTTGGGGTTCGCAGCTGGGATGTTTGCAGCACGTGAGTCAATCCACAAGCTTAACTTAATTAAGAAAATTAACTTTAATATAAATGAAGTTGTTTCTCCACATCACTTGCTACAATTCAACTCAATACAGAGTTATACCACAGTTGCAAGCTGTTTTTGTAGCTTTAAAGGTCCACCTATTTTGTGAGTATTTACTAATTATTTTTTCCTTCTACTGCCACAGCATTCTGGATTATCAATTGCTTGATATAGAGATACCAACCATATCTATAGTAGGATTGCTTGTTAAGGAGAGAATTCCAGTCTTAATTTACAGGTTCGTATGAAGTATAACCCGACATTATAATCTTCCATCAAACACCAATGCAAGTAAATAGATCTGTCATTTCTTGAAATCTCTCTAATGATTCAAGATCATAGTATAACGTGCAATATCTTGACAACAGTGGGGATCAAGATTCTGTTGTTCCATTGACTGGAAGCCGCTCCGTTGTACATCAACTAGCAAACCAGATGGGACTGAACACAACTGTACCCTATAGAGTTTGGTTTTCAGGACAACAGGTAAACAAATTGCATTTGGTCCATTTTGCGAAATGACAAAAGATAAATTTTAATATTACTTTCATGTAGAAACTCATTTTCTCTTCTTTTTTTGTTTTCATCATATTAGGTTGGTGGATGGACTCAAGTGTATGATAATATCCTTTCATTTGCAACCATTAGAGGTGCTGCTCATGAAGCTCCTTTCTCTCAGCCAGAGAGATCACTTGTTCTGTTCAGGTCATTTCTTCAAGGCAAGGCACTTCCTGAAGTATTCTAAGATCCCAAATTGGTGATTGGACAGCCAGAGTAAATAGGTCTTTCTTGTGCATACACTTCACAGTTAAATGTTAAAGGGTCTTTTTTTTTTCCGCTTTTGCTCGGAAAGATTAGAAGTTGTGGAGGTGCGCGCAAGCTTGTCAGAACACCACGATTATTTGAAAAGAAATGATTAGAAGAAGACTAGAAGAGTCTAAAAAAGTATGATACTAGGGCCTCCTTATTGTGAAATTAGTTTTAGTTTTCATTTTCTTTCTTTAAATTTTGGCTGGCTTGCAAATGAATGCAGGAAGAGCATCTGTAAGCTTTGTTGAAAGCAAAAGGGTCCACCATGACCAAATATTTGGTCTTTCATGATCCATACTTCATGTGTTGGGTTAGTAGATATCATGTTTGTTCAGTAAGTAAATTTGACTTCTTAATATGTGAAATTTATTGAATTTAGGAGTAAAAACAACACCAAATGAAACAAAAACCTCGAACTTTATGAAATTTCAACCTAAAGGTTTTACAAGCTAACCAGATAAAGTACACTAATTATGGGTATGAACCATTCAATCATCTAGTTTATAAAATATGTACACAATATATATATATATATATATATATATATATGTATATATATATATATATATGTATATATATATGTATCAGCCAACTAGGTTATCAATATGATCGAAATTTACACAACATATCAGTGTATACATTGTGTATATACATGAGTCAACAACTATGTTTGGTCAATCCGAATAAAGGTCCAAAATGATGAACAGTCCAGGCCCCTTAGTTTATAATGACTTGTAAGCCCAAAACTTGAAAGGTCCGGCCCTATCAATGAGTCATATTATAAGAGGATTATATAGTTTTGGGGAACTTACATAAATCACACTAGTTTAGGAGCTAATTACTTAGATATGCTCCAGTTTGCAATACTACGTATTTTACCAGATTTTGGTGCCGTCAGATACGTCCAGATACATGTATCTCGGATACATGAGGTCAAATTTAGGTGTAATTTGTTCTGGATACATTGTATCCGAGTGGATTCACATGAATCTGGAATACATAACAAATCTGGCTTGCCACTCACCCATGTATCTTATATCCCAGATAATGTGATCACTCTAGATACATACAAATACATGTATCTTGTTTGTATCTAATATGATTCGCATGTATCTGGGCTACATACAAATTTCGCTCGCCTCTCTCCCTATTGTTATGATCTAGTAGCTAAAATACATGTATCTAAGTATAAGATATGCAGAGAACTTTTAATTAGTGGTAAGATACGTAAGTAAAAGTATATGTAATAATAATATATATGGTAGTGAAGTATGTCAAATTATATAGGTTTTCTATAGTTGGTTTATATATTATTTTCACACACCTATCATTAAACAAATTTATTTTTGCTCCAAAAAACATTACTACATAATTATATCATGTTTTTCTAACAAATCGATGGTAGTTGAAGAAATTTGAGAAACAAAAGGCCCAAGTAAGATTGAAATTAATTTACATGCATCTTTGTGTATTATCTCCAAATGGATCTGGTGGGGTGGGGTGGGGGTTCTTGGGCGTTTCTCGATCGAGCTTGTCGATTATGTGGTTTGGGCTATTACACTGAAGCAGGGTTATTCAAAGTGCAATAAAAAAAATAGCAACGGTGAATTTCCTTATTATCCCGGGGGGGGGGGGGGGATTCATGATATACGAATTCAAAAAATATCTAGCATGTTTTGAGGTTTATTAGTTTAGTGTGATTAAATATCAAATGTGTATAATTTGTTTACTTGGTTCATTTAAATGTAATCGTCTCATGTTTGTTTTGGAAATTGGGTAATTTTGAGGACAGAGAACAACAATATCTCAATTCACGAGCAAAGGGAGGAAATTGTGAAGGCTGCTTCTCTATAATTAATGGTCCTTCAATATTATTGTCCTATCGTCTGTTTCAAATTATTTATTGTAATTTTTAAAAATAAATATTTCAAATTATGTATCATTTTAAAAGTTCAACATAATATTAATTATCTTTTCTCATTTTATCCTTAGTATTAAAACTCTCAGTAAGTAAATATTTAATGAAAAAAGATTATATCTTAAAACATAATTGAAGTTAAAATAGTAAAAATCCCATCTTAAATTATATTTTCTTTACGAACTTGTAAATGAAAAATACGATACATAATTTGGGACGGAGGAAGTAATAACTCAATTCTGAAACACAACTATTAATTAAATACCCC